>VDFB02290444.1:0-13271 GCA_007258455.2 Sequoia sempervirens | reverse complement strand
AAATAAACTACTAAAAATTGCATATAAATGACTAATTTTGGTCACATGACCATTAGTAGTTTATTGCTGGTCATTTATAACATGACCAAATTTATGACTAAACTATTTTAATCATTTATTTAGTCATTATTTTAGTCATTAATTTGGTCATTGATTTGGTCATTTATTTAGTCATTTATTTAGTCATGTATTTAGTCATATATTTAGTCATTAATTTTAGTCACATGACTATTTTAGTAGTTTATTTGTAGTCATTTATAACACCACCAAATTTATGACTAAACTATTTTAGTCATTTATTTAGTCATTGATTTGGTCATTGATTTGGTCATTAATTTAGTCATTTATTTAATCATGGTAGTAATTTGTTTAGTCATATATTTAGTCATTAATTTAGTCATTGATTGTTGTTTGTCATTTATTTAGTCATTGTAGTCATTTATTTAGTCATTACTTTAGTCATATATTTAGCCATTAATTTAGTTATATATTTAATCATGTATTTAGTTATTAATTTAGTCATTACTTTAGTCATTACAAATCAAATCATACTTAATTAATCCTCACAAATCAAATCAAACACCATGAAATGAAAACTAAAATGCTTGAACAAATATGATTGATCAGACACAAACACAAACATATTACATATCAAGAGGAGCCACAACACAATATTTATGAGTGGAGAAAAAACCACTCTAAAAATTTACTTTATTAAGTCTCATTGGAAAATCAAAATCTCATTGGTTACATTCAATGTTTTAGTGACATTGTACAACTTACAGACACTATATAAACAAATACTCATATTTTCATATACTTATACTATTTTCCCCTTCCTTAATTGCAGTCCTTTTGGAAGGGCAACGACCTCCTATAGGGGCTTCGACCCATTTAATCCCCTTGCAAATCCACAACTTTCCTGCTGCTATTAGTTTCGGCTCCTCCAAACTCTTCCTCGCTAGTATTCACCTTTCACTTCTCCAATTTGGAGTTGTGGCCTGAAAATAAGGTTTCAAAATTTGCACATCAAAAACTCAGAAAAGTCAAATAATACAGAGGATAAAATTAAAACATTTTATTTTCTTTTTCCAACTATGGCACCCTAAACTTAGGAGCTAGATATAATGTTTCCTAGTTATCTTTTACAATTTTAAAAAAGATGAATTCATGCAAGATAGCAAACAAATAGACAATATTCAATTAGTGATATACAACTGCCTTATTCCTGAATAGTTGATCAATAGCTTGATTATTGATTGTAAATTTGTAATTGATACACTTGAAAGTGTCCTTGCCTGTGTGTGAATTGGAGCTTTGGATGAGGATATGAACATCCATCAAAAGCATATTTGGAAATAGATTTTTATCAGATAACACAATTCTCACATGAACTATAAAAATACCTCATTATATTCTCAGATCATTTGAGTTTGGTCCATTGATAAAAATGAAAGCCTCAAATATAGTACTTCAATCCTAGAACATACTGCATTATGATACAAATTAAATACCTGGATGATTTGGATCAGCATAAGGGAGTGAATGAACTCACTTTCCACCTGTACTACCATTTGGAGTCACACACTCAAAAGACACATCTGTAAATTCTCCAGAGACCTGCACGAAGTAATTGTGATTCCTATCTCCTTTGTACAAAAGGCTAATGGATAGAAGTTAAAACTATGCTAGACCTATTACAACTTTATCCCACAGTTGTCAAATGCATTCCCCAACTCTAGGAAAACACCATACAGCCAACTAAAAATTAACACATGCAAACATAATAAACATGAGATTTCGAGAGTTTGTGATATACTAAACAAGCTTCTGGTAAAAATAACATTTAATATCATTGACAATCCAGATCACAGTTAGTGATCCATCATCAAGATTAAATAAAATTATCCTAATGATGGATCACAGAGTGTGATCTAGAACGTTGATGAAATTAAATGTACAATTTTTTTACTAGAATCTTGTTACAAATGCAAACAACACATATTTAGCCCATCTGGTCATATCTAGCAAGGGAATACATTAAAAAATAACCTATATATACTATATAAATGCATTTATTAATTTTACTGTTTTGAAATAAATCTGCACTAATGGTAAGCTCCAATGACAATTTCAAAAAATATGGATGACAACAAAGTTACATACCAGTGTTGTAGCTTGAAGCGGTTCAAAAAGATTATGATAATTTTTTCCTTTGAATTCTTAATGCCTACAACAAAACTCCTTAGCCAAGCTCCAATTAGGTCTGCCAACCATAAACATGCAATAACCCATCATGTACTTTGGAATGAAGTTATATTTCAATTCAAGCATTGCAAAACATGAAATGGCAATGAAAAACATGAGATAATGGAGTTTAGTCCCTTCATTACAAATAGGTCATGAATATGAACTCTATAGTGTGAGATTTCAGTGAGTCTATGTTCAACATCATCTTGGTGAATCTACCCTATCTTAGGAACACTTTCTTTAACCATCACTGCATCTGTAAATTTAGGTTTTTCACATCTTGAAAGATCCAACTGACTGCAATTCTATTGCATGCTACCATCTATTGGATTTGACAAGTTTTCAAAGGCCTTTGCAACCATACAAGAAGAGGTACATTGAGGGGATCCTGCATTTATAAGAAGCATAAGGGACTTCAAAAGGCTTGTGTACTTCCAAGAACCATTTCCTCCAAATTTCTTCAATTCATGGCCATTCATGGTAAGATTTCAAAGCCAAAATACAACCTATGATTTTTGTTGTAGAACCTAGTTGCAAGCTCCCCTAAAGAAACAACATTATTAGAAAAAAGTATAGAGAACTAATTATTTAGAATCTAATAATATTGGAATGAGCATGCTCACTTGTTCTAAATCAGAAGCTTCAAATGTTGGCAACTTTAACTCCTCAACAGCTAATTTTTGGCATTCTCAAAATATTGATAAGTAGATAAAGGTTGGCCTTCAAGACAAAGTGATGGAATATTTTCAACCATCTGCTTTCCAATTATGTAGACATTATTATCATGATTGAAATTTTATCACTGTAAAACAAAAAATATAAACAATAGCTATGATAACAACTATCTACTCATATATTTGGCTTTCATGTAAAGTTGAATCACAAATTGAATGATCTTTTACAAAAAAAAATGACTCAATGACACTAAAGTGCTCAAACACAAAATGCAAACTAAGTGTGCAAGTCTTTGTGACCTGTGCCTGGCAATTTTTTCTTGAAGTCTCTTCAATTTTGTGCTCCCATGTGAAAAGCCTATAACAATAGCAATGCCCAATGGCCATGGCAACAAAGCTTCTAGCCCTTGCATTATCACATCATTTCATACTTCATGGTCACCCCCCTTCATCAGATCTCAATAATAATCTGCCTATACTTGCAAACATTGTGCAAGTTTGAATGTGCTTAAATAACTTCACCCATTGCAGTCAATTCAAGTATGGATAATGCTGACCAAAAAAGCACAAAAAATAAAAGCAGTTATAAGTGATTTATAACCAATAGAAATAATGGTGACTGCCTGAAACTCCCATCAATTCAAGCAGCAGCTTAGATTAACATACCACTATAGTTTCTCTTACAAAATTCCTATCCATCTCTAAATAAAAATGGTATTTATCTAAAAAATTCCTATTCTCCCATTATCTGGAAAGGATAACTAAAATTCACAGTAGCTTTCCAATGTTTCCCATGTGTTCTAAGTCTGCTAAAAAAATTGTAATCAAGATATTTACAGAGACTGTATACTTCAGAAGACAGTAATGTAATTTGCAAAAAGTTTGATCTAATTATGTCAGATTCAATGCTCAAGAATAGAACCCAAAAATACTTTTGTCTAATTCTGTAATATTCAAAGGTCCTATTTTCAAGTTCCTTCTTCAAAATATATTTTATTGGACTATATATGAATCTGGAAGATCTTCTCACACAATTAATGAATTCCATGGAAAGTTACAAGCCACTCTATTTCGTCTAATCATTGCAAACCTAAAAACAAATATAAAGAACAAATTCCAACCTTACGTTCTCTTATTTGCATTTAATTTATGTAGAGGCGAAAGGAGAGCAAGAAATCAAATGGGATAGAAAAGCCAATGATGCTCTAGAGAAACTTTTTACCAAGATTGTTGTTCTCATGATACAGTTTGTGTGGATCCCATGCATGACAACAGTGAGACTCAAGGCTTAAATTATCACTATAATGGAGGCTTTGGTGGGTTAGGTTATCATACACCAGTAGAGACTCAACCTTTCATAGTAGATGCATAGCTCCAAAGGGTAATCCAAATCTTACTTCTTATCTTGAGTTATTTTTCTTAAAGAAGTTACTCTTGAGCATCTCACTTCAATTTTTGGTATCTATTTTTGTATAGGAATTGTGGAATGTAAACCATCAAATGTAGAATCTTCATGTTATTGGTGATGGAAGAGAATTATTTTCCACTCATGTTGCACATGATGGTAGAAGTGTTAATGGGATTCGTGAAGAGAAGGTTGGAAGAGTTTTGTTTCCATAATCTTCAGATCAAGTTGGTACATACTTCATTCCAACTGATAGCTCAAGTGGCATCTCTCCTCTATTGAATTCTCATAATATAATTTACAACAGTTAGAGAACTTACTACCAAATTTGTCTAGTATTCTCCTTATTGCAATCCCCTTCTTTAGAGAAAAAGGCAAGAGAAGGTAGTAACATCTATTCTACATGCGAAGTATCTCAAGTGTCGTCTGATCACAGATTCAAGTATTCTTTGAAAATAGATAATGCCAATTATGGTCTGAACAAAGTGATGGTTGGAAAGAATAAGTTTGCTATGTTGATGATGTCGAATATATATACATTGTCAAATTTGATTATAGGTGTGTTATTCATACATGATGTCTTTAAAAGTAAAAACAAAGGTGATTTAAAATTTCACAGACTAGCTACCACACCAAATTGGAGCGTGACAACCCGCTTAAGGAACAAGAGGACCTTTTCACTTTTTATGTAGTGTATTTTTTTTCTAAATTTTTACACGTTAGGTTTCCAACTCATTACCAGCCTTGGTAATAAACCAAGTTTTTCCTAGATCAAGAGTATAAAATTAGGACAATATGCATGTGCTTCCTATTTGACATTATAAGGTTTCTTAATTGGGTTATTAGTTTTTACAGAAAAAATTTAGTGTATTTGAGAAGCATTACTTTCTTTTGGATTTGAAGGATTTAATCTCCTATCTATCATGAGGTACAACTGAGGTGACAGAAAATGGCTTAGCAATGAAACTTTCCTCTTTACTTCTTGCAAAAAACATAACCCCAAGGTATCATGCACACTATTTGGCTTAGCATTGTCCCTATGCTATCTAAGTTTCATTGGTGTCTTAAATTCAGTAAGAATTACAATGAAAGAGAGATTGGTGACCTCAATCACAAATTCCAAAACTCAATAGATAAAACAGTCCTAAGTGGTCATTAAGGATCTCAAAGCAATAAATCACATTGTCTCCAATGTAGATCCTTACAAAAATGGGTTTCACTGGGAGGATTCAATCAAAGAGAAAAATGTAATCTACTATAAACCGGGCCCATTATGACGAGATTCACTTGCATGTTGGTTGTTTGTATTTGTGGTTCCAATTAGTTGATTCCATAGGACAAACATTCGCTAGGATAGGAAATTAATTTGCTGGTTATTGTATATTTTCTATGTCATTCACCCAATAAACATTCCTATGGAAAATTGGTCCTTTACTTTTGTTTCTTGAATCCTATCTTGAAGTTTGTCATGGTACAATCAGATAAATTTCATTAAACATTATTTTTTTCTAAGTGTAAACTTTTGCACTTAAAAAATATGCAAACAGGCAATTTCCAATAATGATTGTTTCTCTGTTTAAATCTTATGTGTAAAAAAGGTAGGAAGGATATAGGTGGCTTGGGATGATAAGTGGATTTGTTAAATTGTTATGGAAAAAAAAGTAATTTCCAGTAATGATTGTTTCTCTATTTAAATCTTATGTGTAAAAAGGTAGGGAGGATATAGGTGGCTTGGGATGATAAGTGGATTTGTTAAATCATTTTGAAAAAAAAATGTCTAAGATTCAAGCTCATCATCAACTAGATTTGAGTTAAATAGATAATTTTCTGAATCTAAGTGCTCCTGATACAATGAAATGTGATTCATAACTAATTTATCTTCTTTTCTATCATGACTGAAGTTTGGCTTCCTTGATCCCTACAAGAATTATTTGATGTTAAACAAAGAAATACTGGAATAAGTTTTTCCCCTACATATTAGTTTTGATGTTAAACAAAGAAATACTGGAATAAGTTTTTCACCTACATATTAGTTCAAAAAATATAAATAAGAAAATTAACCCAAAAAGGGGTAAAGAATCATCCCTTTTTTAAGGTATAGAAGAAATAATGAAACCCATCGCTGAATGTACTCCATTGCACGAGCCAGGTTAACTCAGATGTCATAAAAAGACAGCACCTGAAATGAGTCTGTAAAGCACACAAAGAAAAAATCAAAGACATTTCACAAGGTAAATGCATTCCTAGTGAATGATAACCATCATTGTATAATTTACAATAAGAAAGTATGCTTTAATACCTGACCAAATGATATTGAAATAAAGATTCCCTCCTATCTGAGAACCCTGTGAACACCTCTAAGCATTGCATTCACCTTGTTGACTGTCTCTGGCTTTGGATTCCATGGATCTCCACTATCTACAAGTAGCACATCCTTCAAATCAAGAAAGTTTTAATTTGCTGTCAATAAGAGGAAATTTGACTCTAAAGACCTAAACATCTACCAAATAATTCCTCCAAACATTTATATCTTAAACAATATGAAAGTGAATATCAAAGATGTCTTCCCCTTTCTATTCTATTGTTGAACAAGTATCCAATTCCTCTTTGAAATAAAATTTAATATTTTAAGGTACACGTTTAAATTTATAATCTGTCGATTAAGCATTTGAATAGAAGTAACAATGGAAGAAATGCCTCCCTTACAAAAAGAAAGAAAAACAATCTAAAAAAAGAAAAATTTGTATGTCAAAAGTGGAACTAGGTTGGTTAAAGACAGACTTGAAATCATTATGTCACTGTTAAAACAGGCTACTGGAAAAAAAATATTATATCATGTGTAAAACAAGTCGAACATTAGAACATTAATCAAAACAACAGCTAAGATAACCTCAGAAAGCATAAACCAATCATGTGCAAGAACAAGAACAATAAATCAATTAGATTTAGTTAGTTTGTGACAATTTAATAAAATGGAATTGTTAAATCAAAGAGGCCACAAAATGAGGTTCAAATCAAATTAAAAATAATAAAGCTAGAAGATCAAGTTTTGTAATTCCTCAAATAAATAAATGTAGAATTGCAAGAAACTAAAACATTAATAATGAAACACAGGGAAGCAACAGAAGTTGAGTCTCCTCAACAGGGATCAACTTGAGGGATCAAATTTTCACATCCTCACCTAGCATCATTGTTGAAATTAATAATGGCTCCATAGAGAAGGAAGAGGTCATATTCACAACACATGGAGCATGTTATATAACAAATGTTTTTGGACTCCTATTTGGAAGGTATTTGTTCTCTTCAAATTTTCAACTTGTAGGGTTCTTTTTCGCTTGATACTTATCTATTGCAATTGGATGTACAAGTCCCATTAACCTACTTTGGTCACTCATAGACATTTAAGTACCTTCTATCCTCTAGCATCAACAAATTTGATATCTATCCAACTTAATACTGGATTATAATTTAATCTACAGTCTAAATCTTGTGAGTAGATTATTTCAATAACAAATAAAAAACATAGCACAAACAAAGAATTCAATCATGCACCCTCCCATAATGTCCATTATCTATGTTCTGATTTGAAATCATTGCATGCACATATGGATACTCTGCACCCACAATTATAATGTACCTAGTAAAAACTGAGAAATTATATCCTTTTGCTGCACTCATACAGCAGGTGTAATATATTCCTAGATGAAAAATGAGCTTATTGTATTTTCTGAAATACAATTTCCTACCATTTTCATTAGCTTTTAATAAAAACATATTAAAAATAGAATTTCTTAGAGAGCTCACCATGGCCCTATCTCAATGACAAAATATATCTATGTTGCAATTCACAGTGCATGGCGCTGGGGCACAAACACCCATTGTGGACATCCAGGATGTTCTAGAGATGGGTAAATCTGGGATGCCCCCTTATTTTTTGCTAAAATTGGGATTTCCCTAGCATTCCCCCACACCTGCACCTATTAAACAAAAAATTAAATTAAATGAATGTGACTGAGATCATGGTTTCTGAGGCAACATAGAGAAAAGAGTGAGGAATATATAGGTAGCATTCCAGATTTAGTGATGATAAATTAATAGCACTTACCTACGAAGATTTATCAATGTGATCCAGTCCATTTGCACAAAAATTGGGAAGACTCGTTCCTCAAACAAACTCCAGTAGAAACAAAATGATAAACAACAACTACTTGGCATCTATTTTGTTATTAAAAAACATGAATGTAGACAGGAGGGCATCACTTGTTACAAGCAAGGAATAAAACACAACCATAATGAAAGTTTGAGACCTGTTGACAGAAAAAAAAACAACCTTGACTTTCCCAATGGGAAACAACAAATATCCCAATAGTTGGAGAGATTGTTATACCTCGTATGATAGCATTGGGGTTTTTAGGGGCATGCTTTTAACTGAAATGCAGGAAATGCAGTTAAACTAAAAACTGAAGTAGCTGCAGCTTCAATCTATTCACAATAAACACAAAGTAGCTCTAAAAATATTGGGGTTTGTAGGAGGAGTCACTCTAGCTCTGTATACAAAAATTAGGGCTTCATCATATGTGGGCATCAGAACTCATAAATCTGAAGCTGCCTTTCTATGTATACAAAAATCTGTTCTGAAATATTGTTGGTAACACTCTTATAGGGCATGAACTAGAAAACAACTAATTGTAATCCATTAGTTAAGAAAGCATTAACATGATCAATCAGTACACTAAATCCTGTTCATTTACCCAAAAAAACAATTTCCATGTTACATAAATAAGTTCATGCAAATCTTTGACCATATACAGTAATATACATATGTAAAATTCCACTTTTTTACATGGTATGCTAAACTTGTGTATATTTCTCTTATTATATACATAAACCTTAGCATGCATTTGAACCAGGACTGCATTTTTCAGAATGTAGCTGCCTACATGCTCGATAGTTCAATTGTCAACCCTTCTCTTTGAGGTAGTTTTCAAAAACTGCACTAATATTCAAAGTTCATATTTCAAACAATAATCACACTATATCTCCTATTATCCTATACAAATGCCCACCTTTCAAATTTTCACCATTATACACAGAAGAAAGAAATCTTGGCTATCAATTTAGAATTCCCAAATGTAGCTTGCAATTAAAAGCACAAAACAATATCATGTAAATTTTTATTTTGTCTCTACGCATTATATTTGACATGAAACAACAAAATCAGATTTTTCCTTCTATGTTTAAAGCTAGCTCTATTTTGTATTGAATTTTGTTTGGCATAAAAAAAGCTTTAGGTGATATGAAACCTCCAAAGAGATAGGTTGAGGCACGACCCAAACTCCATAGTTCTGGGGAATAATTCTAAAATAGAAAATATATTGCCCTAGGGTAGAAACGTAGTGATTAGGGTTATGAATTTATTAGCTCTTTTGACATCCCACCTAGAGACAATACTTCTTAGCCCAGTATCTATAAAACCATATTATTTTCCATTTTGCGCATCTTTGAAGTCATGATTGGATTTACCTTCCAACAGTGAAAAAGTTTCTCAAAAGTGCTAAAAGCATCTATGCCCAGTCCATTCAATTCCAAATAAAAACAATAATTCTATAGAAAATTACACAAGAAAGGCCAACGACACAAATAAAATCACTCCCACAGATACCAACTATATTTTCATTTAAGCTGAATATCACAAACCCTGTTTAAACAAACTCACCCATGCAGATCCCAACTGTATTTTCATTTAAAAAGAATATCACAAACCCTATTTAAACTGGATATTACAAACCCTGGCCATATTTTCATGTTCAAATATGTCAAGAAATTTCTTGCAATATTACCCCCAAAAAAATTTCAGGGGCACACGATCAATAAAATATTACAAACCAGAAATTCTGCTTACATAGCATTTACACAGTAAAAGCTCAAACAGGGGATTTTCTTGCATACCATGTTGCATTTTTTAGACGTGAGGTGAGGAATATGGGCTTAGTAGTCTGCACCATATTTATAGCAAATATGGGCAGTGATGAAGTAGCTCCAAAACCATTCAATATCCGGTTGTGACAAAGCAACTCCTAGGCAGTCGAAAGCAGCTCCGTAGCAGGAATAAGGAGCATGAGGTGGGTATAAGGTGCCATCAGCCAACAATTTCTTTTGATGACAGAAAACCCAACTTACCAACTTTTCCAGCAATACAAAATCTGGTGTGAGACAACTTCCCGGCAAGAAGCTCATGCTAAATATAGCCTATCGACTAAATTAGGGTTTAAGGAAACAAAATTTTCTTAAATCCTAATAACTAGCGCTTGCAGCCGGGGGAGCTGCAAGGAATGCACAGATAGTTTAATATAATTTGTTGAGCATTGTTGAGCCTGTGTGTTCTGCTAGATCTAGAAATGTTTTAAGACATGACTCAAATATCAAGATTTTGCACTTGTAGAGATGATTATAGCTCCAGTGGTAGTTCTTAGCTTTGTTTCTACCTTGTTTTAGATATGCATGTTCTCACTATAACTTCAAATGATATATTATTAGCAAAGATGATTTTCCTGAATTTAAATGCACGTAAGCAAGTACAAATTCAAATGCATAAGAAAGTAACAAAATATACCACTTTGAGAGAATGGCAGACCCCATTTCTGACACAGCTGCAATAGAATATGTTATCAATCTCTTGACTAAGAAATTATTTTATACTCCAATATCATCAGGAGCTGCAATTCTTAATTTTAATTGCCAATAAAGAATAACTGAATAAGTGATTCAAGCTCGAAAGATGTACACATTCATGTATCTACATATTTTTAAAAAAGTGAAGTGTCAATCACTGCAAGGTGAGTTCAGGAAATGGACACAGTTATGAAGTAACTTTTGGTCTTCTGTACTAATTACAAGTATATGAAACAAATAAAAATATCTCTGTTTCTGAGACAATGGAGGCAACACTTTTTACATAGTATTGTATGAGACAATGTAGTCAGCATTTTTCACATAGTATTGTATGAGACAATGGAGGCAGGACTTTTTACATAGTATATTTGTGGGCAATAGTAAACAATGGATTAAATGTTGGATCTGTGTGATAAATTATTTCTGTGTATAGATGGTCCAGACTGTATCTTATATACATGTAGCAGCTCTCGTAAGCATGTAGTTTGTTGTTGCCTGGAACCTGGAGTATGGGGGCAATTCCATTAATCTGCAAGGAGATCCCAAACAATATTGAGTGAAGGATAAAAATGAGGACAGTTTGCAATAAATATATAATGGCTTTCTATGAACTCTTAACTTATAGGCAACAAACTTATTCTATTACCTCTGACAACGTTGACAAGACATGGAAAAATTAGATCTAAATAAGATGCAAGAAGATGAGCAAAGCTCCAGGAATTCAACAATTCTATCAGCAGTAGCAAGAGTTTAATTTTTAGCACATTATTTCTACTTCACACAATGGAACTATCAACACTGTTTATTTTCAACTTGCTCTGGAAAATAAATAAAGTAATGCCCACAGGGCCAGAACCCAAATAGTGAGAAAGATGCTCTCAGAGAGGGCCCACCATAATTCAATACCTACTGGGTGCAGTTGGGACTGGGTTTGATCCCGTTCGGTTCCTGCTGGGTGCTGTTGGGACTGCGTTCAATCTACAGGTGACTTCAACAAATTTTTCTCTTTATTTCTTTTAACTCTCCTCAACCGGTTATTAATAGAAGAGAACAACATCCATGTAATTAATAGAACATATTTAAACATCTAAAGGATGTTGCCCAATATTGAGGGATGTTTATATGATAACTATGAATATGCCAGTTGGAGCCTCCTTACATCTGGAAACATAGCACTTCATGTCTTGAAGATGGGGAAGTGTTTTTGATGCTAGAGATGAATATCTAGGGTTGGGGCATAAGTTGCCTGGTAACATTTGATTAGACCTATATTGTTTGTATATGACCACCCTACAGTCATTTTTTCTAGCATAAAATTAGCTCCTAGTAAATCTAAATTAATTTAAGAAATGCAGAGTACTTTCTAGAACATAACAAGTGGTGTGGAAGCATGCCCCTAAAACATGGCAAGGCCTTTGTCTCAAAATGCAAAATACTATTTAAGGTATCAATAAATATAATGATTGAGTATTAAAACCATGGTATCATTCTTACAAGCTTTTGCTTATGTTTTCAATATCTTTTCACTGGAGTCCCAATTTTTTGTTGACTTTTTCTGCTTAAAACCCTCTGCAGTCCTTAATTTGTTCCCAGAATTCACCTAACTGCAGTCACTTGATTTGTGTCTTGAATTCACCCATCTGATCACTGCCACATTTATCTCTTGGATAAATTTGCATGTGAAAATCATTTCTTCTAGATTTATTTAAAAGAAATACTAAGTATAAGACCTAGATTTTCTGGGAGGGAAAGAATGTTTATTATTTTTTAATTTTTTAATTCTGAATTTTTTTAGCAGAGAGAAAAGCCCTATTCCAGGAAAATGAAGCATCTCGAGTTTGGGAAGGTTCTAAGAGAAACTGATGATAGACTTTATCTGCATTTTTCACTTTATTAAAGAATCAATCTTTGAATTTAGAACAGCAATATATTTGTAAAGCCATTAATCCACCTGTAATTTAATGAGTTTATTAGGGGCTCTTGTTCCTCATTGATTTCTTTTGGTAAAGGATTCATCCTTCTACCTTGCTGGTAACAGTGATAATGGGTCCTTAAACTCTATTATACATGACATAGTTCACATTTTTTAAACCTTCTGTTTCGTTTTTCTTATAAATATGGCTACTATGTCTTGAACAGTAAATTGTTACTGATGATGTAAAGTAGAAGAGACTTGGTCTATCTGTCTAATGGGATCTGAAAGAAAGGATTTCTTTTTATCCAAGGGTGAAACATCCTGTAGTTCATTTTTCCCTGATTGATTTTGGTCG
>VDFB02290443.1:0-17051 GCA_007258455.2 Sequoia sempervirens | reverse complement strand
TTCTAGATCTCCTTTTCCACCCTTGATCCCCTCCCTCATTCCCATCTCCTCTTGCTACTTACTCCTCAAGAATAGTTACACACACTAGCCTATGAATCTCCAACCACACATCATAATATGTTATCATCATGTGACAACTATCTGAGACCTTTGTACCCACAATATTGTTGGTACATCATGTCAATTCAATCTAACCACATACCCATCCACTAGCATCCCCCATGGCTTGATATTTTACATGCCCTGATGAAACACTACCTCATGTATTAGCCATGTCTAAGCTTGTCCAAATGGAATATACTACTTAATGATATCAATAGTCTTACCCACCAGGTAGTGTATTTTTTGTGTATATGAGATGATCATTTAGGCCTCATAGTCCCTCCATTGCCTCTACACTACTATAACAATATCAACTATAAGTGTCCTCCAATATGCAAGTATCATTCACTTATAGTGAATCCCTTCAACATACTGATGTGCATATGTTTTCCCCACACACTTTTATTTTCTATTACTGCTCATAGAACCACTACATGCTACCACACCCAAACATGCAACAATATGATTCCAAATCCAAAACTTTTCCCATTCCTATACACAACCATTTGTATGTCTTTGTATATTTTAGCAAGCACAAAATATCCCCAAGAACAAACCACTATGTCATAAAACATCCTCTTTAGGGCTTAGGCCCACCCAATGGGAACCTATGTGACCTCATCTAATGAACTAGTAGACCCCCCATTGACCTAGCAATAAACATTAGTAAAGGTGGTAGTTTGGATATACCAATTGTAAACTCCATCTCTGTATCATGCATTGATAACTCATCTATAAGGAAGATCATCTTGAGGTATAACTCCCCAATCATTAGATTATACTATACTAACTCACCACCAATCAAATTTTGCAAGATCCTCCAAATTTCCTCTAAAGTGATGGTGATCTCCCCCATTTGCAACAAGAATGCATTCCACTTATTCTATCACCTCTCTATGAGGGTCATCATCATGGATTGATGTGCTCTGATATTTGGCATGAACATAATATCAAAATATCCCATCAACTCTAGGAGATCCTAGTCCATGTCTGTATGTTATGTCAAAAGCTTAATAGTTGGTAGTCTCCTCTTCTATGATTACAAGGGAGGTAGATGAAAAAGTCATCAATTTTTTTCTAAAATCAAATCTAAGTTTATATATCCTAAACCATGTAGGAGTTATTGTATGAAAGCACCACTTTGTCTACGCAAGCGCTACCCATCACAAGTGTTATTTTGTGCAAGTGGTCTATCTAATGAAAGCACTATTTTTCCTAACACATGTTATTCTATGCACATGTGAGCCTGTTTCCTATGGAAGCAACCTTCCTCAACACAAGTACTACTCTGTGCAAGCACATTTTCCCTCATGCAATCCAATATTTCACTCTACAAGTGTGACTTTGCTATACAAGTTAGCTTTCACTATAGAAGTGTTGATCCTAGTCATGCAAGTGCTAATCTCAATACATAATTGATCATTTTTTAGATTAGAACCTACACTTTTCCCTAATTCTAGCTTTACTTATTTCTCGCTAAGCTACCCCTAGAGACCTAAGGTTAGAAAAATATTGATGCCCCTAAGCCCTTTGGGCACTAAGACTAATGGAATCACTTTGTACAACATGTGTATGTTGAGGAATATGCACCATGGTAATTGAGATCTACCACACAAACATGTTTATCTTCTCTCCTGGAATCTTTGAATGTTTATCATGGTGCCCCTAAGAAAATTTATTATACCCCATTCAGATGTCTAGGCCTTAAATTTTTCATAATTTTCACCTTTTCTTCAACTATTTTTCCTTTTTTCATTCTTTTCCTCCATTCCCTCCTATTTATCTTTTTTTCCATCCTTCATCCACTTCTAGCCTTTGACTCTTATTTTTGAGAGATCACATAGAAGCTCCTTTTCCAAGCAACCTATTGAGGAGGCACTATTCCTCCACAATCCTTCCAATTGACCAAGGCATATTTATTCTTCTTTGACATTTCATGTGCTTCTATTATTCATGATTTCGTATCAAAGAGGAGAAAAATGCAAACACCCCAAAATCAAATTCACATCATATAATTAATTAAATCAATATTTAATTAATTATTCTTTGCAATGCACCTTCTTTTCTTATTTCCTCCAATTAATTATTCTCAATTCTCATGATTAATTAAATTATATTTTATTAATTTTTTTTCCTTTTTCTTCTAAGGTTGATTAATTTAATTAATTCAACCATAGCCCCAACTCAATAGTTATTCTAATCTCATCTAATTAATTAATTAATCCTCCTTCACTTATGTTATGATTGTTATCTTGCTTCACATGTGCAAGCATGCATAGTAGTCTAATTATTCTATGCATCATTCCCTCATAAATCTACTTGTGACAAATGATACTTGGAGATATGGCCAAACATGAAGCAATCTTCATCTTTCCAATAAAACCTAATTTTAAATTCCTCACCTCCCTTGGAGTAGGCAAAATTCAAATATTGCCTCTTTTGGAAATCCTACCAGAATGTCCCTTTTCCTTGTCCAATTTCCATCATTGGCCTTCCTTTCCATCTAACTCTCTCTTGACACCCATACAATCCCTTTTACTTGAGATCTCGCATCAATCATGAGCCCTTGATCTGTAAGGCCCTACTATTAGTGCTTATTTAAAAATCTTGTGTTTCTTTTAGTAAGTGTCATTATTATTAGTTGAGTTAGATTGATGAATCATACGAACTTGATCTAATAAAAACCATGTGATATGTTTTTGGCAATGTTCTTATGGTGTATGTTGTGTGGACAATGTAGTTAGAACATGAATAATGTAAATAGATTTAATCAATGTATTAATGTATGGAAGCAAGCATGGGAATAGTTGCTCAATAGAAATTGGGTACATCTATTAGCTTATATTATGGGGATAAGAGGGCAATGGAGGGCCAAGGCTAATTTTGAGTTATGGAGTCCAAACATAGTTAGATAGTTTGCATTCTTCTCCTTCGTTCACTTTTTAATTATCTTCAATATCTTGAATTATAAAGTGAGAATGAGAATAGGTTCTACTTAATTTGTTTAAAGGCAGCACAATTCAAGGTTGCATTGCTAAGTCATAGTATAGTATATTATTGATCTTATCCTCATACATACATTTGACACACGATCTCATTGAATCATCCTTCAAAACTTTTCTAATATTTAATTATATTGTTTTAATTAGAGATTGACCAAATTACTTAATGGTCCTCAAAAGAGAAGAGCCAAAATCAAATGTATTTGATTTTCTTTAAATGCATTTTTTTTAATGTCATGCATCTCATTCACACACAAGAACAAAAAGTATTAAATTAGTTATCCTGCCAACCAAGATTCTTGGAGCTTGAACGTCTGAAGTAGAGTAAACTATCAGTTGCAGACTTAAGTTTCACATATTCAAAAACTATTGCATATATGCGGAGTCCGGACCATTTAATAACTATCCTGAAACTGTAAGTCATGGCAACGAAAATTGTGGGAATTAGTAATCATAAGCGCCATGCATTAAGTCACGAAGTGAATGAAAGATCGGTGGCCTCCACATTGACCAGTTCAACTAAAACTGACTCCACATCGACCAGTTCAACTAAATCTGCCTCCCACGAACTCAATGGTGGATTCATCTAGGCGATACTAATTAAACGGGGGGGAATCTAGAAAAGGGATTGGAGCCCAATTAGATGGGGCAACCGTAGCAGATTTTTGATTTGCCTTGGAAGAATGGTAATGAGGAAATGGACGATTTAGGTTTCTGGAGATAAAGAGCATGCAATATATAGTTTCCTTGTTCACGTCTTAGTAAAACAGAAGTGGGAAAAGAGTCTGAATACACCCCTTTCAGAGAAGGCAAAATGAGTTCGCATAGCTCCACGGGTAGCAATCCATTTGTATGTGGTGTGGCCAAAGTATGAGATAAGTATCTTGCAAAAAAATGCTACCTATTCGAATGTTTCTGCTGCCATTTTCTTGGATTTTCTAGAAACTATGCCATCCTCCAGTAGACCTGTCCATGATCAGCTCTACAAAGCCATTGACTATTATCTCAAGGTAAGTGTCACTAGACTTTCTTTAAGTTGATGTTTTAAGTTTCACCTATGTTCTTTGATGAAGCTAGATTATGATAAAATAATGTAGAAATAAGAGTGATCTCATTGTGTTTTTGTGTTCTACAAAGTTTCTAGAAAACAACAAAACCAAAGAAATGAATCTACATAAAGCAAGCAGTTGCATTTCTTCTAGCTGAATTAACATTCCTTCATCTTCCTCACTCGTATATTAATGTAACATAGCTGTTCAGGGATAACTAATAACATAGACATCTTGTAACATACGTATAACGGTATATCCTCTTTAATAGTAATATTTTGCATAATATAACTCTGCAGTCAGTTCTACTGCTCACGCGTTCTCTTTTCTGCACACTACAATTTGATGTTCACATTTTATAATTCTCCAGTAAACTTTCGTTCATAGCACATCTGAATTCATTTTGGGTGGGTTGTCCCCAAGGCAGACATTGGCTTTGAATTGGTGGGCATCAAAACTCACCACATTGCACTGATATTGGATCTTCTCATCAAATCCTTCTCTGTATTTTGTATGCCCACTCATATGAGATCTGATTTTAAGGAGCATGATCTCAAAATTTGTGGCCCTCTTCCTACCTGCCTTTACAATTTGAATTAAAACAAAAAAAAAATGCTCATCGTTGACATTATACCAGTAAATTGCAATTTCGTGAAAGTTTCATAAATCCTTTTTCACCAAATCCATTTTGAATATATATGTAAGCGACAGAGATCAGTAGTTGCAGCCAAATCCAAAAAGCCAAAAAAAAAAGAAGAAGACTGAAAGTAATAAACTATAAATGTAAATTTGCTGATTGATAAGCAATCTTTCAAATGGAACATGTGCAAAGTGTAAATTAGACTACTTGATGTTGAATGGACCAGCAAAGTCAATTAAGAAGCAGCTGTTTGAATAATCATTAAGATTGCATAAGAAAAATGAAAAGATGAAGGGAAGATTTCTATTTTCATTAGAACACTTGGTGCCTTTGTATTTAGCCAAAATTAACCTAGGAGTTGCATGGGTTGCTCTTTGGGGTCTAGCCTCCATTAACAGCAGAGATGAAACCTATTTGTTTATATTGATAGTGGTCTACCAGTAGTGGATTTTGGCTTAGATTTTATCTTTGTCCTTTTTGAATGGGTAATAAAATTTTAGTATTACGAATATTTTTGTTCTACAAGAATACTTCTCTAAAATTTGCTGCACTTATGAATACATGAGGGATTTCCCGATTTCAGTTTCCCAAAATATATTGAGAATAGGTTCAACCAAATTGGACCCAACTGCTAAAGCTTTACCCATCTAAGCAAAGACCCAATTTATGAAAAAAGCAAAGCAAAACAAAAAAATTCTACAACCCTCAAAGTTTGTAACCATTATATGAACAAATATAAAATCTATTCAGCACCAAATCCTGTACAGAAATATGTGTCATACAATCTATTATATAGTTCACTCCGCGTGCTCCAAAATAGGATTGGAACACGGTATGGACATCCATCAAAGAATAATGGAATTGCATGTTTGTGTGTCCAGGCTCGGGCAGTATCTTCATAACGAGCTCTGTCGCTCTTGTAAATATAAGCAATCTCAGGCACTAGAGGGTCATCTGGGTTGGGGTTAGCCAACAGACCACACACAGATAACAGTACCTTGGACACAGTCAATGAAGGAGTCCACTGCACGTTAAGCATATCCAGAGACACACTCCCATTGCTGTTTATATTTGGATGATAAATCTGGCCCAAAAAAACAACACCCACATAAATTACAATGATCCCAGATGGGAATTGAAGGACTTATCACAGAAAAACTGCACACCATAAAAAAATAAACAGATAAACTATATATCAGACTGATGGGTTCTTGGGTTTAAGATTGTGTATTTATTCTTGGGTTTGAGATTGTATATTTACCTTGGTCTGGAAGGTGAGCTTAAGAGGCTTGAAGGGGTAGTCCTCGGGAAAATGAATGAGAAGAAGAAAATCGCCCCCTGAGTAAGGAGTTTCAGCAGGACCCATGATGGTTGCCTGCCAAAGGAATATGTCTTCTTCCACTGGTCCAGCTATGAATGAACTCGAGGGATCCTTCTGCAACTCCATTAATTCTCTCTCTATACGCCTGCTTGCCATGTTTTCTAGTTTCTCCGCTTCCTGCTTCTCTTTTTTTTTCTCTCCACTGGAATTTGCTTGCGCCGGTGTTTTGTGAACTGTTTTTATAGGTGAGATGGTCCGCATGAACTGTGGCCCCATTGGGAAGCGGCGATTTTTTGTCGGCACTATGGCATGCTCACCGTAACTCCAGTCAATTACTACTCATCGCCACTGTTTCCATGACTTAGACTCCACTTCAGCTCAACTTAACTGTAGCATTATGGAATAGTTTAGAGCTCCATAATCATAAATTTGAAGATAAAATAATGACATTAGTATTAAATCTAGTAGATAAAACCATTATCACACGCTTCAAACATGCAAATGCAAATTTCATTTGCATTTTTTTTAATGTTCTACATACATGTGATTTGATAGCTTCATGGGTTATATTTATATGTTTTGATAAAATATAATTAATATTTATGAAAATTGTATTATAAGATATCAATAGATTTTTTAATGTTCCACATACTTGTCATTTGATAGTTGCATGGGTTATATTTATATTTTTTAATAAAATATAATTAATATTTTAAGAAAATTGTATTATAAGAATTCGCTTGCGTCAATGGTTTGTGAAGTGTTGTTAATGTGCTTTATTTTATAAGTAGCATGGTCGGCATGTTACACTTGGGATGATATGCTCGGTATGAATTGATTTGGTGATGATTTTTTTGGGTGACCATGGCATGGAGTTCTCATATGGAAATGGCTATCCAATCGATGCCATGGATATATCATAACTATAGTTATTTTTAACTATTGTTGTATGTTAGTGTATAAACGCGTTCTTTATATAGTTTGTCAATCAACATAAGTCTCGTTTCAGGGAGTTACTTTTAGTAAGTCCATCCCCTAAATAACTGCAGTATTGCTCTAAAGTAGTTGTCAATAAAAGTTGGTTCTACTATTTACTATAAATATTATAATTATTGTAAATTTGATCATTTTATTTTTAAGCTATTGAATTTATCAATAAACTAGGGAATTTTTAAGAAAAGTGTATTATAAGAATAGGAACTATCAATAGATCAAATCTAAAAGGTTGTATGTTCTAGAAGAAAATTTAATTGTAGACAAATTTGAATATTAAATAAATTTAGAGTAATATTTAAGTAGATTTTGATGATGAAAAAGTGATATGATAAATTAGAAAAGGTGATTTGTTAATAATACACATATTCTTAATAGTTTTGGATGGAGATTTCTATTGGGAATAGGATGCTATTTAATTGCAATCCTAAACATATTTCATGTATCTCCTAAGTCCTTGGAAAGTGTTCCCCAACACTAGGATTAGAAAGAGATTAAATTCAAATGAAATAAACATGTGAATTGACATTTGTAATTATTCCTAAATGATAGGAACATGTGGAAACATCCAAGAAGAGCTCCTACAAGATAGGAGCACATGGGGGGCCCACATGGAAGGTGGAACCCACCTTGCTTCAATTAACTATTTGGAGGATTGAAAATACTTTAGTAATGCGTGTTTTGATCCTACAAATTAGGGATTGATATTTACATGAGTGGAGTGGCAGTATCAGTTCAATTCAGTATTAGTTCAGTATCAGTTCAATTCAATTCAGTTCAGTTTAGTATCAGTTTAATTTAGTTCAGTTCAATTCAATTATGGTTCAGTTATCTTCAGTTGCATGTAATTAGTTTGAGTTGAATGCTAGTTGACTTCAGTTGACTTGAGTTGCATGACTAATGACTTCAGTTGCATGACAGATAATAAGTGGATACTTTCAGTTAAGTGAGGATGATCAATCATGCATAATGTTTGCATGAATTGGTGGAGAGATATGTTTTAGTTAACTAAGATTGACTTGGGACCACCTTGGGTGTCCAAGTTGGCATCTTTCAATTAACACCTTTTACATGAGAAGATATTTACAAGGCTCAGTTAAGTGGGTTCATTCTTGGGCACCAACTCTAAGGTGAAGCTTGCAAGATATTTTCTTGACCAAAGTTCAGTTAAGTGTTTAGTTGGGGTGCCTAAATTGAGGAAGACTTTGGTTTGACTTCAGATTACATTGTGGAACTCTAGACTTTCCCAATCTAGGCGTAGATTTTTGTGATGAGCTTTATGCTCTTGTATTGTACAACTCTTATTAAGTTTACATGCACATATTTTGTCTATTAATTGCAACAAGTGAATCAGAGTTTATTGCAGGTTGTGAAGAATGATTGTTGAAGGCAAGGAAGCATATCAATCAATGATAGATACAGTATTATTGTAATATTGTTCTAAGGTTAAATAATACAAGCACTAGGGTGATCCCACAATAGTGGTTTACAATTTTTAGCAAACTGGGCACTGAAATAATTTTTTTTAACTAAATCTTCACTTTCTTGCACATATAGTGGCTAAACCGTGAGGAATTTGAAGATGATGAAAACTAGAGTTTCATAACATTTTGTCTGTAGATTCTAAATATTATTTTTTCAAAAATTTTGAAATCAGTTTGCACTTCTTTTTCAATCTCCCTTGGAAACTAGTTTTTTTCATAAAACAACATTTTAAAAAAGTGACACTCACCATATAACGCATAACTTTTTTTACATGAAGGATAAAATTCTAATTCTTTCGAATATAGATTCGTAACTCCGATATCTAGTGTTTTCACTTGGTTAGATAGTTTTTTATTGAATATTTTTTCTTTAATCAAATTTCAAAGTCAAACCAATTACAATTCAGACATAGCGTGACCGTATAACACTTTTTTGTATGAATCAAAATTCAAAAAAAAAAATTGTTGGATCAAGGACTTTAATATCTGGTGCACTCATATTTTTCAAAAAAAAAAATGATAATCTACTATTTTTCCACGTGTAGAACAGAGAGCTTAATTTTTGATGAAAAACCTATGTTTAATAAAATTAAAAAAACAAATACATAATAAAACCAAAACATATTAAAATTATATTCGTTGGATAGCTCGTTCTGAGGACTACCTGATTCCAGTTGGGTTTGTGAAATCTCCACCATTTTCATCTTCAATCCGAGCTCCAAAGTGCAAAAATTTATATTTTTTTTGTGTCTCAAGAGGGGATGAGGGATAAGGGGGGTTCGAACAAACCCCCAGGGGTTCGCGCAAACCCTAGTTCGATCGAACCACCTTTTAAATGATATTTCCCCTTTTTTTGGGTGGAAAATGGGGGCAAGCATTTAAGTGGGCTTGCTCGAACCTATAGGTTCGTTCAAACCCCTAAAACCATTTTTTGCCATGTGCTCATTTTTTTTAGTTTTCCTTCATCAAATTGTAAACCACTATTGTAGCTTCACCCACTATTGATTATGGTGGAGTTTTTTCCTGAACGGGTTTCTCCACGTATATTTTGTGTCACTTCTATCTTCTTGTCTCATTCTTCTACAATCTTATGTCTCTTTTTATAATTGGTAAAATTGATCTAAATAGATTAATCATACACAAAGAATTGTGACAAAGAACACTTAATTAAATCTACAGTCTTATAGTTTTACCAATTTTAAGCTACAATATTACCTTCATTTTCAACTATTGTGACAAATGTTGAAAAGAAAGGTAATATTGTAGCTTAAAACGTGTACAACTATTAGACTGTAGATTTAATTAAGTGTTCTTTGTCACAATTCTTTGTGTATGATTAATCTATTTAGATCAATTTTACCAATTGTAAAAAGAGATAGAAGATTGTAGAAGAATGAGACAAGAAGATAGAAGTGACACGGCATATATGTGGAGAAACCCTTTTGGCAAAAAACTCCACCAAAATCAATAGTGCTTGTTGCAGAATTAGGGTTTCTACACAATTTTTTTGGAATCTACATATCTCGCACATCTTGTCAAATTGGAGTCTGATTTTTATTGGGTTTTTGAATACATACTAAAGGAGATTACAGTAAAAAAAATTTGGAGGAATTGGAGCAGAACTAAGCAAGTTATTGAAAAATTAAATTTTTCACAAAAGTTATCACTCTCCATGCTGAGATCTGCCTATTTCTTGGAGATTTTTCTAGGTGAGAGTTATTTTGGCCCTAGTAAGTTATAGTAAAAATTTCAAAGAATTTAAGTTTAATTTGTGTGATTTATTTCAAAATTAGTGGTTCCCATCATGACAGGGCCTGCAACAAGGGGCAAAAAGAATGTTGTCACTCCAAGGAAGACTCCTGATAAGGATGGGGTAACAATAGAGGATATTACTCCTAATGAGGAAATCAATAAGGTAAAGGAAGACATTTCCTCAATGAAGATGGATATGTGTGACCTAAGAGGAGATATATCAAACATACGAAACATGTTAAGCACCTACATGGTTGAACCAAAAAAGGAGTTCTCAAGTGACCAAGGTGAGAATTCTAGGTCAGCTACCATTGACACAAGCTTTAGTACTCCTATGGGATATAGGAATTTATTTCCAAAGGTGGATATGCACAAGTTCTATGGCAAGGATCCTCTAACATGGATAAACCAAATGGAGAATTTTTTTGAAGTACACCAAATCCCAAATGGACAAAAGGTCACGATGGCTTCCCTATATCTAGAGCCAGATCAATTCATTTGGTATCATTGGCTTTGCACTCATCGAAGGAAAAAGGGGCTCATCGTCTCATGGTCAATTTTTATGGAGGAACTCCAAGCACAATATAGCAATAGCGTGATAGACAACTTCTTCAGCTAGCTCGGTAAACTTCAACAAACAGGATCAATTAAGGATTATATTCAGCAATTCCAAAATCTATCCTTAAGAGTGGATACAATTACGGAGGAAAACTTGAATGATTTATTCTTGGGGGGTCTCAAGGATCACATTCAACATGAGGTACGCATGTTTATCCCTAGCTCTATAAATGAGTCTTTTATCTTAGCACGAAAGGTAGAGGAGAAGTATTTGATTCCTAAGAAGCAAGGGGCTAATGTGGCAAGAGAGAAAGGATATTCAACACAACCTACTAGGTTGACTCCAATACAAATTGAGGAGAAAATAGCAAAAGGGTTGTGTTTCAATTGTGATAGCAAATACAGTCGAGGACATAAATGCAATGAAAAGAAATTGTTCTATATTGAAGGTCCAAGTGAGGAAGAAGAGCAGGAACCCATACTAGAGGATGAAAGGGAGTCAAATGAGGAATCACATGATTCTCAACCAATCATTTCTTTTCATGCACTCTCAGGTTTTAGTGCTCCACAAACTCTCAAGGTGGTGGGGTTCTTAAAGAAGCAGAAGGTAACAGTGTTGATCGACTCAAGTAGTACTCATAATTTCATCAACAAAAAGTTAGCTACTCGTCTAAATTTTTTTATATATCCAGCTCCAAAGTTTCAAGTTTTGATTGCAGATGGTGGTACAGTTAGTTGCTTAGGGAAGTCTCATAGCATTAAATTATCCATGGGAGATTATCAACTTGATGCCCCAATGTATGTGATATCCATGGGTGCAACAGATATTGTTTTGGGAGTACAATGGCTTACTACATTGGGAACGATTGAGATGAACTTCCAAGAGCTATTCATGAGATTTCAATCAGAAGGAAAGGTAGTAGAGCTAAGGGGGCTGAAAGAAAAATCCCTACAAATGGTAAGCTCTCATCAAATGAAAAATTTTCTTAAGAAAGGAGTGGATGGATTTGTGGCCCAGCTATGTTCATTAGAAGTCTCTCAATCTAATTCTCCTACTCATCCAGATTTGCAAGCTATAATTGATCATCACTCAGTTGTTCTTGGAGATAAGGGGGCTGAAAGAAAAATCCCTACAAATGGTAAGCTCTCATCAAATGCAAAATTTTCTTAAGAAAGGAGTGGATGGATTTGTGGCCCAGCTATGTTCATTAGAAGTCTCTCAATCTAATTCTCCTACTCATCCAGATTTGCAAGCTATAATTGATCATCACTCAGTTGTTCTTGGAGATATTCCTAAAGGACTTCCTCCTAAGAGGGATCATGATCATGCCATACAGTTAGTTCCAAGAATCCAACCACCAAACATCAAGCCTTATAGGTATCCACACATACAGAATAGTGAGATAGAAAAAATTGTTGAGGAGATGCTAGAGGTAGGAATTATCAAGCATAGCCAAAGTGCTTAATCCTCGCCTGTGGTGATGGTATGTAAGAAGGATGATACTTGGCGCATGTGTCCAAATTATAAAGTGCTCAAAATGTACACCATTAAAGATAAGTTTCCTATTCCAGTCATTGATGATTTGCTAGATGAATTGAATGGAGCTATGTATTTTACCAAGTTAGATCTTAGATCTGGTTATCACCAAATTTGGATTAAGGAGGAAGATATTTGTAAGACAACATTTCGAACTCATGAGGGTCATTATGAATTTTTGGTGATGCCATTTGGTCTTACCAATTCACCATCTACATTCCAAAGTTTGATGAATTTCATTTTTATGAAGTTCTTGAGAAAGTTTTGTGTTAGTAAATTCTTTGATGATATATTGATTTATAGCAAGACTTGGGAAGAACATTTGCAACATGTGGTTCAAGCATTACAAATACTTGAAGATCATAAACTCTATGCTAAGCCATCCAAGTGTGCTTTTGGTCTTATAGAGGTGGAGTATTTGGGACACATAGTTTCACATGGAGTAAAGGTGGACCCTAACAAAATTAAGGCTATCATGGAATGGCCTATTCCAAAAACCATTAAGAAACTGAGGGGTTTCTTGGGATTGACAGGGTACTATAGAAGATTTTTGAAGAATTATGGTCATATAGCAGCACCTCTCACCACTCTATTGAAGAAGGATTCTTTTCATTGGAACGAGTCTTCCAATACAACATTTGAGAGATTGAAGGAGGCTATGTGTACAACTCCAAGAAGCTACACTCGACTTCCCCAAGGAATTCATTGTGGAATGTGATGCTTCTAGAAATGGGATAGAAGCAGTGCCTGCCCAGCAAGCTGGTCTACCTCACAGATTCATCAATCAGCAACCAACTAAACCCATTTATGAGAAGGAATGATAGCTTATCCTCCATGCAATTAAACAATGGAGGCCTTATCTATTGAGTAGACACTTCAAGGTTAAGACAGATCATGATAGCCTAAAATATTTTTTGGAACAAAGACTATCTTCTCAAGAGCAACAAAAATGGGTCACTAAGATATTAGATAAGGACTTGGTATGTGCGTGGATCATCATGGAAAAATGTGCCCTTTAGTGGCAAAAAATTGGAAAATCAGAAGGCAACTTGATCGCAAAATTCTGACTAAGTTTATTTATATTATTTTGCAATAGGTAAGCAGAATTTAGCAATAGAATGTAGTTTCTAAACTACTAGGTTTATTTAAATATATATATATGTATTTAGGAAAATGAATTTTCAATGGCAGTATTACTTAAATTTAGGTGTCTATCAACCACCCTAACCAATAAATTATAATATTTTTTTTATAATTATTTTAGATATAAGTAGAGGACCTATGTCCCAATGTGGATGCATATTTTTTTGTAATTTGTTTCGCAAATAATTAATTATTAAATTCTTATTAAACTTTTAAAATATAAAAACTTGTATGTCTAACCACCATAACTTGGTCAAAACTTCATGAAATTCAATTTTTTTTAATCCTATAGCATATGAAGCATAGAATGTGACACATGTTTTGGATTCAAAAAATGTGATACCATTTGAAAGCTATAGATTTTTTTCAATCAACCTATCAATCAAGACTTTAGTCGTAATTCAAATAGAAAATGAATAATAATTATTTATTAAATTCAAAATAAAACATAATTTATATTGGTGGAAAGTTAATAATCTCCTTTAAAAACCCTTCTTCGTTTCATCAATTTTGGGTAAAAAAAAGTCATCAATCACATACCCTACACATACCCATCATATCGCCACTTTTTGGCCCATCATGATCCTGCACATACCCATGAAGTGGGGGAGAAGGGATTGTGAGATGGGAGATGAAGGGATATCTTGCTCTTGATATGGAAAGATATCATTAGATGAGATCGAAGGGATATGTTGTTCTTGATTGGAAATGAGATCATGAGATGGAACTTGGGGATCATATGATGGAGGAGAAGAGTTTCCTTGATCTTTATATGGAGGGGAATATATGTTAGCATTATTTGGATTATGAGATGGACATAGTTCATTTGATATGGATGGTATCACAAGGGAGGAAGGTTTTATAGACACTTCAACTTGGATAAATGGATTGATAGGGGATCCATTTAAGTTTTAGGGTATTAGGGTTTATCTTTATGTGGGGGTGATGAAAGTGGATGCATGATATGGGAATATTGTACCACTTTATTTTTGCATAGGGAAACAACCACCTTTGCAAATAGTCCTTGGAGGAAGTTATTATGAGAGACATGAGATGAATTTCTTGTAATAGTGGGGTGATGTGTATTTTAATGATGTGGGATATGAAAGTGGAATAAGAGGTGGAAGCTTCCATGGATTGCTAAATTGAGGATAAGGATAAGGACCTTGAAAAGGATTTAGAGGGGAATTTTGGCTAAAGACTTGGTTTCTATTCTTAAGGTAGTGAGTTGTTTGAAAAATGCCTCAAAAAAATGTGGTCTCATGGTGATGGAATGGCATTCCATCACCATGAAACCACATTTCTTCCATGCATCCATTCCATTAGCATGAGACCATATTTCTTTGAGGAATTTTTCCAACAAATCACTGCCTTATATATGTTATTTCTTATGATTTGATAGATTTTTTTCCAAGCATCCAAATTTTGTTGGAAAGCGCCTATTTAGGCTTTTAGCCATAGCAACAAGGAAGTGAATTGTTTGATTAAAATGATTTGGTAGGAATGTATGGAAAATGTGGTAGCATAGACAAGGAAGTGAGTTGTTTGAAAAAATTCCTCAAAGAAATTGGGTCTCATGGTGATGGGCATAACCATGATACTACATTTCTTTGAGGAATTTTTTCAGACAAATCATTGCCTTATCTATGCTATTGCTGACTATTATACTTTCATAGATTTTTTCCAAGCATCCATACCATAGACAAGGTAGTGAAATGTTTCAGAAAATGCCTCAATAAAATGTGGCCTCATGGAATTCCATGATAATAAAATGTAATTGGCAACTGCTCCTAGTTATTAGTTATGCTATGTGAAGTAACTGCATCACTGCTTATGTTGACTTTCTAAAAAACTATATTGTAATTAAAATTTTGTCATCTATCAACATCTAGTTATTAGTTATGCAATGTGAAGTAATGGTTTGAGTTTGAAAGATTTGCAATGTAATGTAATCAATTCTATGAATATAAACTACACAAATCTATTAAGTACAATTCATTAGTTAAACTATTTATTCTATTACCTAAGTGAAGGTTTGAACTCCATTGGCACTGGGAGGTGTTGTCGTGAATCCTCCAATATTAACCTATTCAACATCCAAAATCATATATTAGAATATCATTCACATAACAATGCTATTCACATGTAATATTTATAATTGTTTACTGGTTACATACCTTGGTAGTAGATGTAGTGGAGTAAAAAAAAGGTGGAGGGTCGGTGAAAATAGTATCAACACTATGACCCTAAAATTTTATTACAATCATTAAACTAAATTAGTTAATCTTTCATTTAAAAAATGATATTTATTAAATTAAATTCAATGAACATGCTAGCATTTACGAGAGTATCGAGATCAAAATCCTCATTGAAGATGAAATTTTCCATCACCAATTGGGAACCTAGAAACGTATCCTATGCACTAGCCTCCTGACTATCTATGGGGTCATATGTATAGGCCAACCCACAAACCTGATAAGAATGGTGTGGAACCCTACCCCTCAAACTCTCCCTTGGTCGACACTGTACTGTAGGATTTACACACTAGATAATACTCTTGGTTAGAGAGCTAATAGACTGTAGAGTTTTCACCTTAGCACTCTCCTTCACAATGGAAGGGATAGCAATGTGCTCATAAGTTGGCCTAGTGTGTGCTCATCTCTCTTGTCACTGAGGATTGATATGTGCACTCGGTCTATCTTGTGTCAACTCACCACCTCTCCCCTAAAATTCTTGCATATCAAAAAGGTATGTGCAGGATCATCATGGAAAAAACAGGCCCTTAAGTGGCAAAAAATTCAGAAAAATTAGAGTTAGGAAACTTGATGTAAAAATTTGAATAAGTTTTCTATATTATTTCAAAAATATGTAAGAATAGAATCTGTAGAAAATTGAATGTAGTTTCTAAACTACTACGTTTATTTTAAAAAAATATATCCATTTGGTGAAAATTTGATATTTCAATGCAGTAGCACTTAAATTTCAAGGAAAAAATAAGAAGTAGGTGTCTGTCTAACCATCCTAATCACAATAAAATGATAATAATTTTTTATAAGATTTTAGATATAAGTAGAGGACTCATGTCCTGATGTGATGCATTATTTTTGTAATTTTTTTCCAAGTAAATAATTAATTATGATATTTTTTTATTATAACTTTTAAAAAATATAAAAACTTGTATGCCTGACCACCTTAACTTGGTCAAAACTTTATGAAATTAATTTTTTTTTATCCTATAGTATGCAAAGCATAGAATGTGACGCATGTTTCAGATTTAAAAAATGTGATACTGTTTGAAAGTTATAGATTTCTTTCAATCAGCCTATCAATCAGGACTTTAGTCATAATTCAAATAGAAAATGAATAATAATTATTTATTAAATTCAAAGTAAAGCATAATTTATATTGGTGGAAAGTTGAGAATCTCCTTTAAAAACCCTTTTTGTTTCATCAATTTTGGGTAAAAAAAA
>VDFB02290442.1:0-30133 GCA_007258455.2 Sequoia sempervirens | reverse complement strand
AAGAACAGGACCCCATGCAAAATGGACTGGCCTATCACGAACCATCCGCTCCCAGCAGAGTCCCCAACCAGGATTGAAGTACCGACCTCGTCAGTTTGGGGTAACGAGACCTGAAATAATAGCCACAACAACAAAGCGGAAGGGAGGTGCCAGGGCCCTGTGTCGCTCGAGCTTGATCTGCCCCTCACAAATAACGATATCCTCTATGGCTAGGACTCTGTGGCAGGAATCCCACCCCTCATCCATATCAAAAATGACACACTGACCATGAATCGACAATCTTAGGATAAACCAAATGTCCTCCAAGGTGACGGTGGCCTCACCGATGGGAAGGTGGAACGAAGAGGTCTCATTGTGCCATCTCTCGGCAAGCATTGACAACATGCCAAGGTGGGTGCGAATGGGTGCCACATAAGCGATATACCACAACCCATGTCTCAAAGTTGGTCCTGATCTCTGTCGCTCAGGTCTTGCAAGTAACTAAAGAGATCTCATGACCTATGATCTCAGGAGTATAGCTCCCTCGCTACATCTTGCATCAAGAAGGGTCATCATGTTAAAAATTTTGAAAAATCTTTCACCGAGCGTCCAAGAAACCACTCCAGCATCGCAATCCGTGAAGGTGTCATAGTTTGATTTTTAATCAAACTCCAACACTAGGGCACAAAAGGCCAAAAGCACACCGCCGCGGTGCACTTTCCTTCCTAGTAGCATAGTTTTCAAAGATAAAGAACCACCACATCATAGTTTAGAAATCACCCCACCAGCAACGAGCTCAATGTCAGAGTTTGGAGTTTATTTTCAAACTCCAAACTCCACCTCTATGGCACAATTTGACACCGAGCAATGCAGCTTGATTTCTGAGCAGTGCTATATAGCACCGTTGTAGAAGGACTGACTTTGAAAGCATTAAATGAATGTTAAAAATGAAAAACAGAGCTCAACTAAGGATCACTTATTGGTGCCCCAATGCCACGTGGCCGCTGGTACATCCAGACTCGGTCAGAAATGTGCATTGGAACCTGTCGTTGCGCCATATCGTTAGGAGGTCAGAGCTCAAATCTCAAGGTTGCTAGATGGCTGTGTGTGAAAATGACTTGAAAGTGACCCCTCGGGCCCCTTTTAAGCTTGAAAATTAGGGTTTTTTCACCTTGATTGGCTATCTTGCTAGGGTTTTGGACCCTTGAAGCTATTTTTAATCAATTGAGGCTTGTTTTACATTGTTTTATTGTGTTTAGACATGTTTTTGGCCTCCTGGAGCCTTTTTGGACCTATCGGGCACCTTGTCCTCTTTTTTCGCGAGATCACCCAATAAATGAAATTTTCGTCCAATCTCTTGAGGGGGCAATATATTGGCATGTTTTCTCTCGCCAAGCAACAATGGGACAAGTTTTTAAAAGTGATTTTTTTTTTTGTTTTGATGAAGATCGTTTATTCTTTAAACCAATGCAACAAGTGCATTGCTTCAAAGAGGGGCAAAATGTAGACACCTAAAATGTACCAATTGACATTGTGCATTCAATCCTGACTACTAACATCGTTTCATCCCGAATCATCCTTCGTTCTAACCATTTAATCAAGTTTCCTTATTTGATTCCCTTTGTCCATTTAAAATTCACTCACCTCCTCCCTCAAACAAACTCATTTTGGTCTTAATTAAGTCTCTCTCTCTTTTTGTGCCAATTTGCCTAATCAATTCCATTCTACTATTCCCTATCAATTAAAATACTCATTTTTATTTTGATTAAAATCCCAAAAGTTCATCTGGTTAAATCAAATACCAAACCCATTTTAGCTAATTCCTATCATCCTCTTTTTACCTAACAAATAAAATCTTGGCTTGAATGAATTTTGTCATGGTCCTCCCTACATTCTATTTCAAATGTAAATCCTAAATATGTCACCACAAGCATCAATCATCTCCTTGGTTAAATTGTGAATTAACCCTGATAATTTTAATCTCCTAATTTAAATCCATCCTCTAGTGGTTTGTCGTTTCAGAAATGAAAATAGATTTGAATTTCAGATTTGACAAATTCCCATTTTCCTACCAAGCGCATCTTGGAACATTCTCCAAGCTGAATTCCAACTGCCGACATGTGTACATCCAACAAGAAATTTACTCTCTCTTACATTTCCTTTTCCTTGAGCCAAGTGGCATTTAATGCATTTTCCCTTCCCTCTTGCAAGTCATTTCAAAAAAAATCAAAATTAAAAAATAGGCATTTATTGGCACAATCCTCAAAACTTGCTCATCCTCCATCCACTCATGGATTGACAAGTGGCACCTTGCCATTGGATGAATGTTAGTCCCACATTGCTCAATTTTGGACATTCATCCTTCAATCTCATCTATAAATAAGAAGCTTCATTCCTCATTTGATCATCCACATTTTGAGTAAAGTTATTATGCTCAAATATTTAGCCATTTCCATCCAATATCATTGAATCATAGCTAGGTTATGCAGGTTTTTCCATTTAAGCACTCACCATCATTCAACAAAGTGGATCACTCATCAACATTCATCAACATACATCAATCTTGCATCATAGGAATTGGGAAAGGGCCAATTTTCACATCAAATTGGCACCAATTCCCCCATGGGATCATGAGTTTGCTAGTTTAATTAGGATTCAATCTTTATTTTGTTGTTTTCATTGTGTTCTTTGTTATTTCTTTTCCTAATTTGAACTTGGTAAATGGATTTCATGGTGAATCCTTGTTCTTGCTTGTAATCTCTAATCTAATGTGTTTGTTCTTATTGTTTTGCAGGTATTGGGATTGGGGTTCGCACAACACTTAAACCCTTGTATGAGCAAATTCATAAATGTTTCAAAAATCTACTTCTAATTTGCTTGGAACTTAATAGAATTCGATAAGAATGGATTCTAATCAAAGCTAAAACCATTCTACAATAGATTAAAATCATCTTAGAGAAAACTCTTGTTGTATGGACCCATACACAGGATGGAAATGAAGAAAATTCATAGAAATTAATAAAGAAATAGAGATATTTGATTGATATTCTCCTTCAAACTCTTCAAAAACCACTAACTTCAAGTTTCCAATGATCATATGCTTTTTGTGTGGAAAATTTAGACTTCTCAACTTTCGTGTGTATGTTTCTCTTTTTGATTGTTTTGCATGCCATCATAACGGATCAAGCCAGTTGAACATAGCTTGGAGCAATTTCATGTGTTTGGGTGTGAAAGATGACAATTCCTAGCATAAATGTACCTATAAGGATGCATTGAAGTAATTTGTTTGGTCACACAAATTGCAAAATGAAAGTTGCACCACTTTGCAACTTTACACTGCTTGCATTTGACAATTTATCCATCAAATGAAAATTAGACACCACAGGAAAATACCTATGAGATAACAAAAACTTTGAGAGGTTATTGTAGAGGGGGCCAACGCGATCTCGTAGGATTATATGAGTTCCTAAGCATTGTGATTTTTACGTAATAGCCCATCAAATATTGCTTCCCTTTTTCACTTTGGACCCTTAAGGGATCGATCTGGTTGAACGTAGCTAGAGCGATTCCATGTGTTTGGGTGTGAAAGAGGACCATGTATAGCATAAAATTGCCCATTCAGATGCATTGGAACAATTCGTTTGGTCACACGAATTGCAGAACGAAAGTTGCACCACTTTACAACTTTCAACTACTTGCATTTGACAACTTTTTCCCCAATTGAAAATTCGCCACCACGGGAAAATGCCTCCGAGATAGCAAAAAATGAGAGATTATTGTAGGGGGGCTCAACGTGATCCCATAGGATCAGATGAGAAGTTTTTAAGCGTCATGATATTCGAGTAACAACATGCTGAAGTTTGTAGCTATTTTGCACTTTGGACCCTTAAGGGATTGATCCGATTGAACGTAGCTCAGACTGATTTCGCATGTTTGGGTGTGAAAGAGGACCATGCCTAGTGTAAACGTACCTATTTGGATGCATTGGAACAGTTCGTTTGGTCACAATCACTGTAAAACAAAAGTTGTACCACTTTGCAACTTTCAACTACTTGCATTTGACTACTTTTTCCCCAAGTGGAAATTCACCACCACGGGAAAATGCCTTCGAGATAGAAAAAACTGAGAGAGGTTATTGTAGAGGGGCTCAACGTGATCCCATAGGATCAAACAAGAAGTTTCTAAGCATCACAGTATCAAGTAACAATATGAAGTTTGCATCCATTTTGCACTTTAGACCTTAAAGGGATCAATCTAGTTAGATGTACTTCAAGCGATTCGTGTTTGGGTGTGAAAAAGGTTCATTCCTAGCATAAAATTACCTATTCAAGCGTGTTAAGAATAGTTTGTTTTGATCACCACGTGAGAATGAAAGTTGCACCACTTTGTAACTTTCAACTGCTTGCATTTGACAACTTTTTCCCCAAGTGAAAATTTGCTAGCACGGGAATGAGATATCAAAAACCGAGATAGGTTATTGTAGAGGGGCCCAACACAATCCAATAGGATCAAATGAGAAGTTTCTAAGCATCATGGTATCTAAGTAACAACATGCTGAAGTTTGCAGTCATTTTGCACTTTGGACCTTTAATGGATTGATCTGGTTGAATGTAGCTCGAAGTGATTCCACATGTTTGGGTGTGAAAGAGGACCATGCATAAAATAAAAATACCTATTAGGATGTGTTGGAATAGTCTGTTTGGTCACACGAGCTGCAGAACGAAAGTTGCACCACTTTGCAACTTTGTACTGCTTGCATTTGACACTTTTTCTATCAAGTGAAAATTGGACGCCACGGGAAAACCACTCTGAGATAGCGAAAACCAAGATAATTTAATGTAAAAGGGCCCCACATGATCTCATAGGATTAGACAAAAAATTTATAAGCATCACGGTATCCGAGTAACAACATGTTGAAGTTTGTAACCATTTTGCACTTTGGACCCTTAAGGGATTGATACGGTTGAACGTAGTTTGAAGCGATTATGCATGTTTGGGTGCAAAAGAGGACCATTCCTAGCATAAAAATACCTATTCAAACATTTTGGAACAGTCTGTTTGGTCACACGAGTTGTAGAACAAAAGTTGCACCACTTTGCAATTTTTCACTGCTTGCATTTAACACTTTTTCCATCAAGTGAAAATTGGATACCATGGGAAAACCACTATGAGATAACAAAAATGAAGATAGGTTATTGTAGAAGGGCCCAACATGATCTCGTAGGATTAGATGAGAAGTTTTTAAGTATCATGGTATCTAAGTAACAACATGCTGAAGTTTGCAGCCATTTTGCACTTTGGACCCTTAAGGGATCGATCTGGTTGAACATAGCTTAGAGTGATTCCACGTGTTTGGGTGTGAAAGAGGACCATTCCTAGCGTAAAAATACCTATTGAGACATGTTGGAATAGTCCATTTGCTCACATGAGCCGTAGAACAAAAGTTGCACCACTTTGTAACTCTTCACTGCTTGCATTTGACACTTTTTCCATCAAGTGAAAACTAGACACCCCGAGAAAATCGTGCTCCGAGATAACAAAAACCAAGAGAGGTTATTATAGAGGGGCCCAACATGATCTCGTAGGTTCAGAGGGATATTTTTTAAGCACCACGGTTTCCGTATAACACCCCATTAAAGATTGTTTCCCTTTTGCACTTTGGACCCTTAAGGGATCAAGCCGGGTGAACGTAGCTTGGAGTGATTGTGCTCTCTTTTTAATGGAATTAGGTGGGCGGTAGAATTAACTCCATTTTCATTTTGGTTTGGTTGGATTTTAAGTGATTTTTTGTAGTTTAGAAGCCAATTACTGAGGGTTAGTTTGTATACCTTGTTTTAAGGGTTTTGAGTGCATTAAAATGTCATATTAAGCCTTCCACCCATTGTATGATTCTACAATCAATGGAAACGCTTAGTTATGGTTATAAAATTTTTTTGCAAAGTTTTGTGTGCAAGGGAGGTGAATAAGAAAAAGAAAGAGCATCCAAAATGGAAATGAAATGAAAATAGATGGAAGGCACTTACAGATAGGCATGCCAATCTCTCAACTTAGTCACTCTTGGTCATACATCTTCACTAGGAGTTCCAAGATACCTCTTGCACACAACACCTCTCATGAACAGAATAACTTGAAATCCAAGATCCTCTTATAATTTCTACATCATAGGCGCTCATGATAAGGTTAACTTCAAACGAATAACTTGAAATTCCCTCACCAAGCTTCGCACACACTTTTGTAATGTCTTAAAATTATAATTGAGATTTTTCAAGATCATCAAAATAAGGATGTTGCATTGCTTTTCTGGCTAAGATTCTCTTGCATGAGTCATAAATCTTCATTTTCTGCAAGGGGCACCAATCAATGTTTAGCAGCTTACTTACAAATTTATGCAAAGTAAAAGAAGATGATCATAGCATTGACATCAAAAAAATTAATGTGCATACAAGTATAAAATTAATAAGAACCAATGCACATATACTTACAAATTAATCCAACGAACCATCCAGGTTTTCTCTACTCTTTATTGTGTCAAGTATTGCCTCATGGTCAAACTCTTGGACCTTCCAAAAGGTCTACCCCCATTTTGGTCAAAAAAACATTGGATGCCACGACAAGGTTTGAGTAATGTTTAAAACTCTTTATTTAAAGAGGAGAAGTCCCTCTCTGCTGGGAGCAATGCATAGGGAAGGGAAATGTATAACTAGGTTCCTATCTTTTTATGCTTCAGCGGCAGGACACAAGGGTGCATAAACACAATGCGCCGTAGCTAAGCTTTTCTCTGGTTTCTGCAGATCTTAACTACGACTAACTAGCTTTTATCTATCCAATACCTTCAAGATGAACAGAGCATGAGGGTAAAGGGGCGGGAATGGAATGGTTGGATCACTTGGTCGCTCAGGAGGATATGACCAGGAGCTCTGAACTCTCGGTATACACGGGATAAAGGTTGAACAGTAGTATACGCGACAAGCTAGATCAGAGATCACACTTAAGGAGGAGGACTCCTATCCAATTATGAGCTTAGAAATAGTTACTAGAAACAACGAGAATCCGTGCAGCAGCTAGCAGGCTTGCTAAGGAGGAGGGACTCCTATCCGAAGTATAGCTTGGAAGTCAACACATTAAACAACATCAAACGACAACTGTCAATAACAAATATCCAAGGAGGAGGGACTCCTATCCGAGGAGGGAAATGAGACAACAAGCTATTAAACACAGGACATAGACATAACTCAAATAAGATGATCAAAATGCGAGCGCCTTCTGATATTCTTCTTCAATGCTTTATCAACGAACTACAAAAGTTGGGAAAGCAAAGGCACGAAATCATGCACAATTACAATCATCCAACGAACTCTCATCCAAGAGTGAACAAATATTCGCTTTCAAAGTGTTGGCAACAATGGCGCAGCAATTTTGCATAGCAAGTAAAGGTTAAACAAATAATGAGCCCAAGGCTCTTATTTATAGGACTCAAAGGAGTGGGCAACCCCAAAATCTCCTTGAGTTAACAATGAGATTCTTGCCAATCAATTGTAAGATTTACATTTCCTAAATAGAGGCGAGTTAAGCTGAGAGAAGCCCACTTAGGTTAAAGTGAAAGTCAACAAAAGAGTCAACTGGAAACTACTTGAGTTGACTGAAAGCAAACTAAAGGTGAACTTAAATGTAAAGTCTCCCTCCAAAATAGACATCCACATTTAGTGGAGATCTAAGATCCACAAATCGTGGAAGTCAATTAGACATCCTTAATTAGTGGGATCTGACAATGCATGATTTAAGGAGAGTGGAGTTAAACTTGGAAAGAAGCATCAAGTTAACTCCAACTACATTTAATAGCATCTCGAGTTGACTTGGAAAGAAGCGTCAAGTCAACTCAAGTCTCATGAATGCCACTTGGAGGATGTATGGCGTCCTTTTCTGGTGCATTTATAGCTCGCCATTAATCAACAGTGTCTCAATCCATTGATTGACTTCATCGGCTTCCGGGGAGTTAATGCTCTGTAGGATGATGACGTGGCGTCGGAGCATGACCTCACCCGTTGTGAGCTGATTTCCGAAGTCAATGCATTGAGATGCTGCCTCTTCTAACTTGGTTGATAAAGCTGCTACCTTAGCCAGCTTGCAACCCTCTGGATCATCAAGAAAGGTACTGCGGATGACATCTCTGAACTGGTTCTGCACAGTCACCAACTCGACGTATTCTCCTCCTTCACGCTGATATTCCATGCAAGGGAAGGATATTACCAACATTCTTGCGAAGTTGATAATAGTGGCAACCACCCTTCTGTAATCAATCATCTCTACTGAATGAGCGTCGTAGGCTTTCACCTTATACGCTAATTGTTCTTTCCAAGCAAAAAGATGTTGCTTGTTTTCTTCAGAGTATATTGATTGATATGCTAATTGCAAATCTGCAATTGTGCCTTCGTCTTCAAGCCTCTTTTCTGCAATCCTCTGTTCCGACTGTTGGATCTCCACACGAAGTTCATGTGCTCTATCCCGTAACTGGTATAGGTTTCCCAGTACGCATCTACCCTTGAGAACAAACTCTTCCACCTGATTTCTCAAGTGTTTGCCGAATGTTAACAATTGCCGATGATTTTGTTCGGTGGGGAGATCTAGTAGTCCTGCTGGTAGGGCTGAGACGTTGGGTGTGCCATGTATCAAGCTGGTGATGTAAGACCTCAGTTTCTGATTTTCAGCCTTTAAGGCTGCCTTTTCTTTACCATCCTTGGCTATTCTTTCTTGTGCACTCACCGAAGCTATTCCGAGAAGATCCGCCTCCACCTGTCGTGTAGTCTTCCTGAGGTTAAGTTGAGACAAAGTGTAGTCCTCTACTTGAACCTCGTGTATGCTTTTCTCTACTGGTGGAGCGGCAGTCTCTATGATGATCTCACATTCTGCATTCCTTTCTATGTGAACTTGCTTCTTTAACTTCTTCGCCGACGTGTCTTGTGGGGCGTGGTCGAATTCGGTAAAGTCAAGCTCATATGAGGGTTTTTCCCTCTTCCTTCCTAGGAAACCTTCGAGCCAAATAGAATCTCGGCGAACTTCACTAGGAGGGACGTGAGGCCCTTGAACGCTAGATGTGTGAGACTGTGCTGGAGTAATGTCTCTCGGTGGCGAATCCAAGTCGATGAGGACCTGTGTTCGCTGTGATACTAGTGATGTTGGCGGCTCTGCTTCCATAACAGAGCCGCGGATTTCTCTCTTTGCTTCTCACTGATATACCTCGCCATTGGCTCGATATGATTTCTTCAACAACTCTTTAGCTGGTTCTCTGTGACGACAGATAGGGGGTATGATCTCTTTAATTACGGGGCAGCAATGCATTGATTATTCCGGAGCTATGGTAGCGGCTTTCTCCACTGGTGTCCTCTGTGTTCTAGGTTTTGACATCCTCATCCCTTGGGGAGGATTGCACCATTGCTTTTGTCTAGGTTTCCTTCTTGAAGTGGAAGGTGGTGTAGACTGAACCTGTGGCGGCTCTGTTCTGTGAGGTATCACCTTCCTTGATTTCTTGCTGTCGAGATAGAGTTGGCTATTTCTAACCACTCTACTCGTTCTTTCTTCTATAGATGTATCTTCTTTGGCATACCAATCCACTCTCGGGAGCGGTTGGGAGTCAACTGAATCTGCGAAGAATGTGGGGAGAATGACTTCCCCTTCATCATCTGACAGGCCCTCAATGTCTGCTGACATGAAATCAACAATCTGTGGGAGTCTGAATCTGCTGTAGTTCCTTCTTCGCACTTCATACTCGTCTTTACAATTCACCCAATAATCTTCCATAGAAGACTTATGTGACGAGTGTTGCTCAAGGTGTGCTGCATAGAGTCCTCTGGGATCATAAGATCTTCTATCAATGAGATATTTGAGGTTAAACCTCCTTGTTTCTTGACCCATCATCTTTGCATCTGTCGCGGATTCACATCTATATAGTCCCATTTCAACGGGAAAGTTAACAGCTGTCTTCCTCTTCAAGCGCAAGTGGACATGAACTGCGGACAACTGTCTCAGGAACTCCATGAAAACTACCCTATCTGAAGGGTGTCTTGGTAGCATGGCGGGGTGGCCAATGTAGCCATACACGCGTATGTAGGAGAATGTAGGAAATTGGATAAACCAATCTGCCCAATCCATGCTTGCCTCTGGTATGCGAAATCTGCGTGCTCGGTTTAGCTCGAGACTGTATTGCCGTGGTGGAAGTGATCCTTGTCTTCTTGGAGGTGTCTTTCGGCAGATGCGAGCTCGAGTGAAAACTTCATTGAGACATACGCGCACACTAAAAGGGTTCCCACATTTGTTCAATAACACGGAAATGCGCTTGGAGGCCTGTCGGTATACCCGGTGGGGCATGTGGAACCTATAGAGCTTCGGATACCAGTTTGTGATTGGGTGTGTCAGCGATCAAAGGCGTGATTTATGAGTATTCCCTCCTGCCAATGATTTTAGCGATGACATAGTACATCCATGGCTGGAATTGACGACCATCTTCTTCTCCAGTGACTCTGTTGAGTAGAGTGATTAACACTACGTACTCATCTTTACATTCTCCTCGCCCCAACAACTTAGGCAAGCTTGCCTTTGTCACTTTCAGCCATTTTTCGGCCATTATCCTTTGACATTTGTCCTTAGCTGTCTCAAAAGCTTTCTCACATTCTGTCAATGATATGACTTTGCTGTTAGGATGTGAGGGAATATCAAAACATCTTTCGATATCCTGAGGCTTTAAACTTCAAACAATTCTTCCATCTGCTGCTCTGATTTCTCTGGTGGTAGGGTTGTAATGCTTGATACAAGCGATTACGAGCTCTACGCTTTGTAGTGTGATGGGAATTGATGCGGCTTGCAGCAATCCGGGTTCTTCGATATTCTGCAATGTTATTTGATTCATGCCTTCTAACTGCTCCAAATCGACCACTGGATTTACTTGGTGTAGATTTGTGTCAACTGTTTTCAGGTAATCATGGAGTAAGACCGTCTTGGTCTCGTATTGCACCTGGGAGTACTGCATCCTGAAAAACTTCAAGATTGACTGTAAGCTTGACCTAGTTCAGATGATTTTCGGAAACCCTTAAAAATAGCGCCCTGCCGAGAAGTATTTTTCCGGAAAAAATCTGGCACATGGGTTTTGTTCGTGCTTCAATGCTGAACAAACCCAGTTCCTCAGCATTTGGATTCTGAAATTTTTTCGGAAAAACCCCCAAAAATAGGGACAGCAAGTTTGCTGATTTTGTAAAATTTGTTGAGATGGGTTTCTCTGGAAAATGATGCTGAATCTACCCAGTTGATCTGATCTGATGTAGCCTGTTGCTTTTTCTGTCAGATGCAAGAAAACCTAAGACGAGAAGAGAGGAAAAAGACAGAAGGTGGATTGGAAGTTTTAGCTGGTCTTCAAAAAAAAACTATCTCTGATCCAATCCTCAAAATGGCAACCCTTTCCTGCTTCAGATCTGCAATAAAAATGAAGAACGGATGAAAACCTCCTTCAGATCTTCAATGGCGTCCTTTGAGAGCTTTGTGGCTGTTTTTGTCTTTCAACCTGCAATGAAATAATGAAATGGACGCCATCTCCTTGAATATATATGTTTGAGCTTCAGATCCACAAATTTGGGGACCTAACACAAGCTCAAAAGGTGATTTGAGTTTGATCTGAAGTTAAAAAGGTGACTTCCACCAATCGTGGAGCGTTTTAGCCAACTTTAACTCAAAGAGCTTTTGACTTTAGTCAACAAATGACCTTTGACTTATTTTTGGCGTCCCTTTTCATCTTTTGCAAGTTTTTTGGTATTTTCTCTCCTGAAAACCCCCTGTTTGATCCTGAATCTGGCGTTGTCTGTCGATCTTGAGACGTCACGGACACATTCACTGTGGAGCAGAATCCATACTAGAAAGAAGTGCCTGGGAGACTGAATGATAAAAAGCTGAGTTAAGGGCTCCAAAAGACTGGGCGCCTTTCCCAAGAAAGGGCGCTTTTGCCAATGCCTTAGTGATTTTTCAGTCTTCGTTCTTCAGCTTATTTGAAATGACCTCTCGTGCCTTGAACTGGATTTCTCGTTGATCGGAGAGTCAGATGTTTTCACATGACGTTTCATCAGGTACTCAGCTCTGTTCTGCTAAGAATGACTGTCTTCGGGAAATCTGGATCTCAAATTAGGGTTCCTTTATCCAAGGGCGCCCCTCCTTGAAAAGGGCGCTTTTGCCTTTTAGCTTGATTATTGTCGTCTGACAAGTTGCCTACTTTGATCCAGATTATCCGTTGACTGCTCTGTCAGGTATTGATGCTTGCAGTTGCGTTTCCGAGATTTGCTTGAGCTGAGAAGGTCATCAAAGGAGGCCTTTTGTCATTAGTCAGCATCTGGAAGTCCAAAAGAAAGGGCGCCTTTGCTTTGAAAAGGCTCTTTTTCTTGCAACTTTGTCGTTAACTGTGGTTTCCTGTCAATTCCTCAACTGCCTCTTTTTGCTTCGTCAGCAGTTGCTAGTGATCTATTCATCGGATGATCTGGATGTTTGTTTCACTGTTGAGCCAGCAACCAAACGTTGAGAATGACTGCTTCGGATGATCTTACTGACTTTGTTTGACCTTCAAAGACCATGGGCGCCCCTGCCTGAAGAAGGCGCCTTTTCAACATGTGAGCAATCTCCCCTTCGTAACATCTCCAGAGTTAGTCAAATTTTGACCTTTTTGTTTTCAGGAATCTCCTTCGTCAAACAGCATCTTTTTTGACCTTTTCCGCCATGGTTGTATCGTTGAAGCTTTTGAAGCTTAGCTTTCAGCGCCTGGTACTGGCCAATCTGCCATTAATGGCTGTGGAGCTCCTAACTTCGTTCCTGAAAAAGAGAAATAGACCCACCAGAGTAAAACGTGTCTTTTGATGATTCTGACTTGACCAATGTGATCGTGAAGCCCTTTAAACCTATCAAAATCATTTTCGATCATTTCTGGGAAGGTCTGTTTTAGGTCAAACCAATCATAGAATCTTGGTGGGTTTCTGTCTAGGAACACATGTACAAAATTCTAAAAAATTGTTGGCGTTTAAATTAGCACCTCTGGAGTGCTGATTGTAAACGTGCAGCTATTTCAAATGTTTTGCAACACTTCTTCGTTATTTAAAGAGGAGAAGTCCCTCTCTGCTGGGAGCAATGCGTAGGGAAGGGAAATGTCTAACTAAGTTCCTATCTTTTTATGCTTCAGCGGCAGGACACAAGGGTGCATAAACACAATGCGCCGTAGCTAAGCTTTTCTCTGGTTTCTGCAGATCTTAACTACGACTAACTAGCTTTTATCTATCCAATACCTTCAAGATGAACAGAGCATGAGGATAAAGGAGCGGGAATGGAATGGTTGGATCACTTGAATTCGCCGTTTCCAGAGGATATGACCGAGGCTCTGAACTCTCGGGTATACACCGGGATAAGGTTGGTACAAGCAAACACTCTGCACGGTAAACTAGATCTGAGATCTGCCAAGGAGGAGGGACTCCTATCCGAGGTATGAGCTTAAGAAATAGTTTACTAGAAACAACAGAATCACGATGCCTTGGCCAACGAGCTTGCTAAGGAGGAGGGACTCCTATCCGAAGTATAGCTTGGAAGTCAACACATTAAACAACATCAAACGACAACTGTCAATAACAAATATCCAAGGAGGAGGGACTCCTATCCAAGGAGGGAAATGAGACAACGAGCTATTAAACACAGGACGTAGACATAACTCAAATAAGATGATCAAAATGCAAGCGCCTTCTGATATTCTTCTTCAATGCTTTATCAGCGAACTACAAAAGTTGGGAAAGCAAAGGCACGAAATCATGCACAATTACAATCATCCAACGAACTCTCATCCAAGAGTGAACAAATATTCGCTTTCAAAGTGTTGGCAACAATGGCGCAGCAATTTTGCATAGCAAGTAAAGGTTAAACAAATAATGAGCCCAAAGCTCTTATTTATAGAACTCAAAGGAGTGGGCAACCCCAAAATCTCCTTGAGTTAACAATGCGTTCTTGCCAATCAATTAGAAAGATTTATTCCTAAAAAGGGGGAACAAGCAGTTAACTGGAAAACTACTTCAGTTAACTGAAAGTAAACAAAGAGTCAACTGGAAATTACTTCAGTTGACTGAAAGCAAACTAAAGGTGAACTTAAATGTAAAGTATCCCTTAAAAATAGACATCCACATTTAGTGGAGATCTAAGATCCACAAATCGTGAGTCAGTTAGACATCCTTAATTAGTGGGATCTGACAATGCATGATTTAAGAGAGTGGAGTTAAACTTGGAAAGAAGCATCAAGTTAACTCCAACTACATTTAATAGCATCTCGAGTTGACTTGGAAAGAAGCGTCAAGTCAACTCAAGTCTCATGAATGCCACTTGGAGTGTGTATGGCGTCCTTTTCTGGTGCATTTATAACTTGCCATTAATCAACAGTGTCTCAATCCATTGATTGACCTCATCAGCTTCTGGGGAGTTAATGCTCCGTAGGATGATGACGTGGCGTCGGAGCATGACCTCACCCGTTGTGAGCTGATTTCCGAAGTCAATGCATTGAGATGCTGCCTCTTCTAACTTGGTTGATAAAGCTGCTACCTTAGCCAGCTTACAACCCTCTGGATCGTCAAGAAAGGTGCTGCGGATGACATCCCTGAACTGGTTCTGTACAGTCACCAACTCGACGTATTCTCCTCCCGCACGCTGATATTCCATGCAAGGGAAAGATATTACCAACATTCTTGCGAAGTTGATAATAGTGGCAACCACCCTTCTGTAATCAATCATCTCTACTGAATGAGCGTCGTAGGCTTTCACCTTGTACGCCAATTGTTCTTTCCAAGAAAAAAGATGTTGCTTGTTTTCCTCGGAGTATACTGATTGATATGCTAATTGCAAATCTGCAATTGTACTTTCGTCTTCAAGCCTCTTTTCTGCAATCTTCTGTTCTGACTGCTGGATCTCCACACGAAGTTCATGTGCTCTATCCCGTAACTGGTATAGGTTAGCCAGTACGCATCTACCCTTGAGAACAAACTCTTCCACCTGATTCCTCAAGTGTTTGCCGAATGTTAACAATTGCCGATGATTTTGTTCGGCGGGGAGATCTAGTAGTCCTGCCGGTAGGGCTGAGACGTTGGGTGTGCCATGTATCAAGCTGGTGATGTAAGACCTCAGTTTCTGATTTTCAGCCTTTAAGGCTGCCTTTTCTTTACCATCCTTGGCCATCCTTTCTTGTGCGCTCACCGAAGCTATTCCGAGAAGGTCCGCCTCCACCTGTCGTGTAGTCTTCCCGAGCTTAAGTTGAGACAAAGTGTAGTCCTCTACTTGAACCTCGTGTATGCTTTTCTCTACTGGTGGAGCGACAGTCTCTATGATGATCTCACATTCTGCATTCCTTTCTATGTGAACTTGCTTCTTTAACTTCTTCGCCGACGTGTCTTGTGGGACGTGGTCGAATTCGGTAAAGTCAAGCTCATATGAGGGTTTTTCCCTCTTGCTTCCTAGGAAACCTTCGAGCCAAATAGAATCTCGGCGAACTTCACTAGGAGGGACGTGAGGCCCTTGAACGCTAGATGTGTGAGACTGTGCTGGAGTAATGTCTCTCGGTGGCGAATCCAAGTCGATGAGGACCTGTGTTCGCTGTGATACTGGTGATGTTGGCGGCTCTGTTTCCATAACAGGCACCGTTTCTGCTGCTGCTTCTACTGTTGTTACCTCTGCCATTGGCTCAGCCACTGGTTCTTCAACAACTACTGCTGCTGGTTCTCCTGTGATAACTTCGGCTGAATCAGGGGTAGCAGTCTCTACTCTTTGTTCTGGGGCAGCAATACCCGTGATTATTTCAGGACTATGTGTGGCTTTCTCCACTGGTGTCTTCTGTGTTCTAGGTTTGGACATCCTCATCCCTTGGGGAGCATTGCACCATTGCTTTTGTCTAGGTTTCCTTCTTGAAGTGGAAGGTGGTGTAGACTGAACCTGTGGCGGCTATGTTCTGTGAGGTATCACCTTCCTTGATTTCTTGCTGTCGAGATAGAGTTGGCTATTTCTAACCACTCTACTCGTTCTTTCTTCTATAGATGTATCCTCTTTGGCATACCAATCCACTCTCGGGAGCGGTTGGGAGTCAACTGAATCTGCGAAGAATGTGGGGCGAATGACTTCCCCTTCATCATCTGACAGGCCCTCAATGTCTGCTGACATGAAATCAGCAATCTGTGGGAGTCTGAATCTGCTGTAATTCCTTCTTCGCACTTCATACTCGTCTTTACAATTCCCCCAATAATCTTCCATAGAAGACTTATGTGACGAGTGTTGCTCAAGGTGTGCTGCATAGAGTCCTCTGGGATCATAAGATCTTCTATCAATGAGATATTTGAGGTTAAACCTCCTTGTTTCTTGACCCATCATCTTTGCATCTGCCGCGGATTCACATCTATATAGTCCCATTTCAACAGGAAAGTTAACAGCTGTCTTCCTCTTCAAGCGCAAGTGGACATGAACCTCGGACAACTGTCTCAGGAACTCCATGAAAACTACCCTATCGGAAGGGTGTCTTGGTAGCATGGCGGGGTGGCCAATGTAGCCATACACGCGTATGTAGGAGAATGTAGGAAATTGGATAAACCAATCTGCCCAATCCGCCATTGCCTCTCTGGCTGTCTGCGAAATACGCACGTGCATCTCATGGTTAAGCTCACGAACTATGTGCATGGTGAAGTGATCACTTGTCTTCTTGAAGTGTCTTTCCGCTTGAGTAAACTCAAGACGTGTGAAATACTCGTGAACCTTCTGCACACCTAAGGTTCCACATTGTTCAATAACCTAAAATCGCCTTGGAAGGCTATTAGGTATACTAGGTAAGAGCACATGTGGAACCTATGAGCTTCCAAATACCCAGTGATTTGTCGGTGGAGTGTGTCACTGATCAAAGTGGCCCAGTCATAGTATTCCCTCCTGCCAATGATTTTAGCGATGACATAGTACATCCATGGCTGGAACTGACGACAATCTTCTTCTCCAGTGACTCTGTTGAGTAGAGTGATTAACACTGCGTACTCGTCTTTACATTCTCCTCGCCCCAACAACTTATGCAAGCTTGCCTTTGTCACTTTTAGCCATTTTTCGGCCATTATCCTTTGACATTTGTCCTTGGCCGTCTCAAAAGCTTTCTCACATTCCGTCAATGATATGACTTTGCTGTTAGGATGTGAGGGAATATCAAAACATCTTTCGATATCTTGAGGCTTTAAACTGCAAACAATCCTTCCATCTGCTGCTCTGATTTCTCTGGTGGTAGGGTTGTAATGCTTGATACAAGCGATTACGAGCTCTATGCTTTGTAGTGTGATGGGAATTGAAGCGGCTTGCAGCAATCCGGATTCTTCGATATTCTGCAATGTTATTTGATTCATGCCTTCTAACTGCTCCAAATCGACCACTGGATTTACTTGGTGTAGATTTGTGTCAACTATTTTCAGGTAATCATGGAGTAAGACCATCTTGGTCTCGTATTGCACCTGGGAGTACTGCATCCTGAAAAACTTGAAGATTGACTGTAAGCTTGACCTAGTTCAGATGATTTTTGGAAACCCTTAAAAATAGCGCCCTGCCGATAAGTATTTTTCCGGAAAAATCTGGCACATGGGTTTTGTTCGTGCTTCAATGCTGAACAAACCCAGTTCCTCAGAATTTGGATTTTGAAACTTTTTTGGAAAAACCCCCAAAAATAGAGGCAACAAGTTTGTTGATTTTGGAAAATTTGTCGAGATGGGTTTCTCTGAAAAATAATGCTGAATCTACCCAATTGATCTGATCTGATGTAGCCTGTTCCTTTTTACATTAGGATGCAAGAAACCTAAAAGGCGAGAAGAGGAAAAGGCAGGAAGATTGGATTGGAAGTTTGGCTGATCTTCAAAAAAACTATCTACGATCCAATCCTCCAAAATGGCAACCCTTTCACCTTGGATCTGCAATAAAAGTGAAAGGCAGTTAGAAAACCTCCTTAGGATCTTCAATGCGTCCTTTAGAGAGCTTTGTGGCTATTTTTCTTTCAACCTGCAATGAAATAATGAAATGGATGCCATCTCCTTGAATATATATGTTTTGGGCTTTAAGATCCTGGAGATTTAGGGACCTAACCTGAAGCTCAAAAGGTGATTTGAGTTTGATCGAGGATTAAAAGGTGATTTCCACCAATCATTGGAAGCGTTTTAGTAACTTTAACTCAAAGCTTTGGCTTTGAATTAACCATTATTGCTGACTTATTTTAAGTCCCTTTCATCTTTTACCAAAGTTTTGGTATTTTCTCTCTCACGAAAACCCTGTTTGATCGAATCTGGCGTTGTCGTGGATACGAGGGCGTCAGGACACATTCAACTGGGCGAGAATCCATCTTGGAAAGAAGTGCAGGAGGCCGAATGATAAAGCTGAGTTAAGGGCTCAAAGGTGACCTTTCCCAAGAAAGGCTTTTGCGATCTGTAGTGATTTTCAGTATCAGTTCTTGACTTATTTGAAATGACCTCATTGATGCCTTAGGCTGGATTTCTACCGTTGATCGGAGAGTCGGATGTTTTCACCATGGCGTTTCATCAATTCGAGCTCATAATACGCGCGCTAAGAATGGTATCTTCCAGGAAATCACGGATCTCATTAGGAGTTCGCTATCCAAAGCCCCTCAGCAGAAATTTTGCCTTTTAGCTTGATTATTTTCGTCTGACAAGTTGCCTACTTTGATCCAGATTATCCGTTGACTGCTCTGTCAGGTATTGATGCTTGCAGTTGCGTTTCCGAGATTTGCTTGAGCTGAGAAGGTCATCAAAGGGGGCCTTTTGTCATTGGTCAGCATCTGGAAGTCCAAAAGAAAGGGCGCCTTTGCTTTGAAAAGGCTCTTTTTCTTGCAACTTTGTCGTTAACTATGGTTTCCTGTCAATTCCTCAACTGCCTCTTTTTGCTTCGTCAGCAGTTGCTAGTGATCTATTCATCGGATGATCTGGATGTTTGTTTCACTGTTGAGCCAGCAACCAAACGTTGAGAATGACTGCTTCGGATGATCTTACTGACTTTGTTTGACCTTCAAAGACCATGGGCGCCCCTGCTTGAAGAAGGCGCCTTTTCAACATGTGAGCAATCTCCCCTTCGTAACATCTCCAGAGTTAGTCAAATTTTGACCTTTTTCGTTTTCAGGAATCTCCTTCGTCAAACAGCATCTTTTTTGACCTTTTCCGCCATGGTTGTATCGTTGAAGCTTTTGAAGCTTAGCTTTCAGCGCCTGGTACTGGCCAATCTGCCATTAATGGCTGTGGAGCTCCTAACTTCGTTCCTGAAAAAGAGAAATAGACCCACCAGAGTAAAACGTGTCTTTTGATGATTCTGACTTGACCAATGTGATCGTGAAGCCCTTTAAACCTATCAAAATCATTTTCGATCATTTCTGGGAAGGTCCTATTTTCGGGGGATTTCCCTGAAAATAGGGGAAAAAACCCTAATTTTCAATTTTTCAGAATTTTGTACATGTGTTCCTTGACAGAAACCCACCAAGATTCTATGATTGGTTTGACCTAAAACAGACCTTTCATGGCATTTTAACAAGATTTAGCTCAATTTACACAGAATGCCAAAAAATTTATTTGGGGTACAACATAGGCTCCGTCTGGTGACCATGTCGGATACCTACGGCATAGGAGAACCGAGAATCTCAAGTTTCGTAGACCAGTATATATAATCAGTTGGGTAACGGAGTCAGGACTTTGGTTCCATACATTCCTAAAAATAGAGTTCACCTTATTTATTGGGTTCCCCCAATTTATTCACCTACGACAAAACATCTAAGAAATCACCTAAAACACGACAATACTTCACTGAACGGGGAAAAACATAACAACATAACGTTAAAGCAAGGAAAAGTTTTTACAATATGTACTCACCCCATCCCCGAAGGGACGAAATGCTTCAAGTACTGCCCGCTGTAAGGCAGTGGAAAGAGCCTTCCGTCTGAATGTGAGAGAATATAGGAATTCCCTCCTGCAAGATTATGAATCAGGAACGGCCCCAGCCAAAGGGAGTCGAATTTTCCGTGCATTCCCTTTGGTTCGTGTCTCTTGTCCCATAACAGGACTTTATCTCCAATCTCAAAGTCCCGTTGCCGAGCCTTCTTGTCGAAGATCCTCTTCACTCGCTCTTGATGCTGAGTGATCCTATCAACTATCTCCACCCTTTCTTCTTGAAGTTTCATTAGGCACAAGATACGTTTCTCGATAGGATCTTTGAATTCCTCATCTTCTATTGTGGATGCCAGCTGTAAAGCAGACAACTCTAGAGTGATGGGTAACGCAGCTTCAGTGCCATATAGGATTATGAAAGGTGAAGTGCCGATAGCTCTTTTGGGCGTGATTCTGTCAGCCCAAAGAGCATCATACAATTTCGTGTGCCAAGCCCGTTGATTGGAATCAACCATCTTGCGCACTATTGTGACTATGTTTTTATTTGACGATTCGGCTTGTCCATTACCTTGTGGATAGTAATCTGAAGAATGGGACAAGGTGATGCCGTAGTCAAAACAAAATTCTATCAACTCCTCTGACGAGAAGCTTGTAGCGTTGTCAGTCACGATCTTTTTGGGTACTCCGAAGCGTGTAATGATGTTCTCTTTGAGGAAATTACACACCACCTCGGAAGTAGCCTGCTTTACAGGAATCGCCTCAACCCACTTAGTAAAATAGTCTGTCGCTGTGAGGACGTAGATATGTCCTTTGCTGGAATGAGGGTTGATAGGTCCCACAAAGTCTATGCCCCATTGCTGGAATGGAGCATCTATCACCACCGGCCTGAGTGGAAGGTTTGACAGCTTAAGTTTACCAACAAATTGTTGGCACAATGTGCATCTGTGCACCCAGTCATATGCGTCGCGGAACAAGGTCGGCCAAAAGAATGATGCCCGCAAGATCTTGAATGCGGTGACCCTTGATGAGAAGTGACCTCCGCATGCTTGATTGTGGAATGCCTCCATCAATCGTCTTTGTTGATCTTTGGTGACGCATAGCAGGAACGTTCCATCAAGCCCACGCTTGTATAGAACATTTCCTCCAAGCACATAGCCTTGTGCTTGTAATTTCAAAGTTCTTCTCTGCTGCTTGTCCAAGTGTGTTGGACATTCCCCATAAGTTAGGTAGTACCATAATTCTGTGTACCACTCTTGAGCAGATTCAACTAATAAGACCATTGGGAGGTCTTCTTCCATTTCTGTTCCTGGGATTCCATCTTCAGCTTGATGTTTTAAATCACCATCTTCTGCCAGGAGTTGACATAGACCTCTCCCGCGAACGAGCTTGGTAGGCTTGATATCCAAGTCGTATTCTTGGACTCTTGCAATCCAGTTGCCTCTTTTGGTGCCCATCTCTTGTTGAGTGAGGACACTCTTGACCGCGGGGTCTGTAACATACACAGTGGTGTGAGAGTTTAGGATGTAGAATCTGAAATTCTTAACAGCCCTCACCACGGCATATGCATTTTTCTCTATTTGGGAGTACCGAGATTCACTATTCTTGAAGCTGCTGCTCATGAAAGCGATAGGTGACTCGGACTCTTCATTCAACTTCTGAGTCAGTATGGCGGAGAGAGTATGTTCCGACGCGTAACAATAAAGAATGAATTCTTTATTGAAATCGGGTCGAACCAACACTGGTGCTTTACTGATGGCCTCCTTTATTTTCTCGAATGCCTTCCTTCCTTCATCGGTCCATTTGAAAACAGTTGTTTTCTTCATCATTGCCGAGATGTCTTTGGTCAGCTCCGAGAAGTCAGGTACAAATCTTCGTATAAAATTGACTTTGCCGAAGAAAGAATGTACCCCAGTTTTATTGGTAGGGAGAGCCAGATCCTTGATTGCATCTACCCGATTAGGGTCTATCCTAGTCCCTTCTTTAGAGACGATGTGACCAAGCAATTTGCCTTCTGTCACTGCGAAGATAGACTTTTTCGGATTCAGTGATATGTGATGGGACCTGCATCTCTCAAACACTTTCACTAAGTGTTGAAAATGATCTTGCCGCTTTTTTGAGAAAGCGGTAAGGTCGTCAAGATAGACGACAATCAATTTGTCTTTTAAGTCGCCAAAAGCCAAGTCCATGGCTCGCTGAAAGGTAGCACCGGCGTTGATGAGGCCGAAGGGCATCCTCTCGTAGGCGAACGTTCCCCATGGAGTGGTGAACGCTGTTTTGAGTTGATCTTCTTCAGCCACTGCAATTTGATTGTACCCCGAAAATCCGTCAAGTAATGACAGCATCTCCGAACCGGTTACCGTTTGCAATGTGTGTTCCATGATGGGTAAAGGATAGTTATCCTTTAGTGACGACTGGTTCAGGTTCCTGAAGTCTACACAAATCCGGATTTCTCCGCTCTTCTTGCGTACAGGAACGATGTTGGACACCCAGGTGGAATAGTGGATCGGATATATGATCTTAGCATCCACCATCTTTTTCACCTCCGCGTAGATTGTATCTTGGATACGCGGGTTATAGTGTCTCTGCTTCTGCTTGAAGGGCTTGATGTCAGACTTTAGTGGAATTGTATGGGACAATTCCTTTGGCTTGAATGCTTTCAGGTCTTCATAGGACCATGCAAAGACGTCTCGATATTGCTTGAATAGAGATATGAAATTGTCGCTTTCTTCCACAGTGCAACATTTGCCTAGGTTGACGAGCCGAGGCTTATCTTCCGTACCAATGTTGACTTGTTGGTAGTCGGCTGACGTCTTGTCATTAGAATTCCTTTGATCCTGAACACGTCTGTCGTGTCTATCAAAAATATCCTCCAAGGATACTAGACCTTTGGGGATATTATTGCCCTTTAGTTGGATGACGCCAGATTCCGTGACTTCGGAATTCTCCGCCATATATTCCTTGGAGGGAGAAGCACTACCTTCAAAGAATAGTTCTTGATAATTGTCATCCATGCGAAGGAACTCTTGAATGTCTTTATCATTAGTAAAGACCTGCCAATTGTCGCAGTTGTCGGGGATGGCTGGCCTGTAAATGAGCTCGACCGCAAAGATATTCTGACGAAAGTCAGAATGAGGCATGAAAAGAGCTGCTGATACCGCAAGGGAATCCGCTCTGCTATTCCGCTCACGTGGTATGTATTCGATGTTGAATGCTTCGAACCAGTCGATTGCATTCCACACCCTTTGTCGGTAAGAAGAAAGACGACTTCTTCTTACTTGATACAGCCCTCTGACCTGTTGAACGATCAGCTCTGCATCACCTTCGACTTGAAGGTATTTTATACCCATATCTCTTGCCTTTTTGAGGCCAAGTATGAGCGCCTCGTATTCTGCGGTATTGTTTGTGTTATCAAACTGCAAGCGATAAGCAAATGGGTACAGTGTTCCTTCGGGAGAGGTAATGACAACTCCCGCTCCCGATCCTGCTGTTGAGCAACTGCCGTCGAACTGCATATTCCACATTCTTGCATCTTGATTCAACATTTGCGTGGTAAGTGCAAGATTTTCATCTTCTTTAGTTACTTCTGACAGCATGGCATACGTGCCAGGACCCGTGTTTTGATGTAGCACTTGTGCTTGTGGGTCTTGAGATTTCACCACCGTGAATGTTGACTTAGCCTCAGGTTCCAACTTGAAAGTGCCCTTTTTCAATGGGATTGTCGCGTACGACCAATCCAATTGAATCTCGCCTCCGAGATCTTTGCAAAAGCTTCTGCTCAGGAGCATTCCATAACTGATTGGGATGTCAGCTATGAGAATGGTCATCATGATCTTCTTTTCTGGGCAGGATGCCAATCTTACTTGAGCATCCTTCAGCTGACCTACCAACGGCACGGGTTTTGATTCAAGTGAGTAACACTTTTCTTTGGTTTCCGTGCATGATAGCCCTAAAGCTTTCATGATTTGTAAAGGCATGACGTTATCAGATGCCCCTGAATCAATTATACAGTTGCTAAGCTTATATCCTCCCATATACAAAGATATGTAAAAAGGTTTTGGCTTTTCTCCCGCTGGTACGGAAGATGCTAGCAATGTGGGCTGTATGACGATTGGCTTCTGAATCACCTTAAGAATCCGATCCATTTGATCGGGATGATCCTGGAGATACTCCAGCTGTGAAATTTGTACCTTCGTCTTCATCATGGATGTCACTATGTCAAAGTTCGTCGAAGACGGTTCTTGAGGAACTGGTGTGACGTACTCATGTGTAGACTTGGGATTAGAAGTGGAAGCTTCTTTTCCCTTTTCATTGGACTTTCGTCTTTCGTCTTCTTCTTTCTGTGCTTTGAAATGCTGAGCACGTGTAAACACGGGTGTTGACAGGTTCTCGTGATTGACAGCAAGATTGTACTGACGGTAGTCTTCTTCTTCTTGATTTACGGGTTCGTTGTGAAAGTATCCCGTTGCGGAGTCGCCATCGAAATTGTCCATTTGAGGTGGAGCAACGTTCGAATTTGAAGGTACTACGTTGGAGCTTGGAACTGCATCTCCGGCATATCCCATTATCTGGTTCATTCTCTGATTCTCAGGGCATGAAGATCCAGTGTGTTCATCTGAATCGTGGAAACAACAGAACACGTTGGATTTCTCAGGTTCTGCTTGTCGAGGCGGTCCTGAGAACTTTGGCTTGAAGTTGTTAAATGATTGGAAATTATTTTTCTTCGGCTGATAAGGCTGTTGAGGCTGGTACTGCTGTTGAGGCTGGTACTGCTGTTGTTGATATGGTGGTGGTGTGGGCATTGCTTGCTGCCCTTGGTTGGGTGACTGTCTTTTGAGGATGGTCACCTCGTTTGCTACCTTTTGTAGCAATGGATCTGCTGATGCTTGGACCAGCGGTCTGATGGCATCATTCTTCATCTTCCCCGTAGTGATCATGTGATCCTCAAGCTCGATAGCCTTCTCTTGAGCTACCAGCAGGTCTTCTTCATGACTGCCTTTTATGAAAAAGGCTATCTCTAAGGGTAGGGCGTTGATGAAGCTGCTCATCAGGATCTCGTCGGATGGATTCATTGTGTGGGAAAGTCGTGTAACAAGGCGGTTAAACCTTGCTACGAACTCCCTCATTGGTTCTGTGGACTCCATCTTTGAGTTAGATAAACGGGCAAACAGTTGATGACTGTCTTCAGCAGGTCTGAATCTGGCCAAAAACTTTTCGCTCATGTCTTCCCAGTTTGTGATAATCCCTGGTCGCAAATGATTGAACCAGTCAGCTGCATTTGCTTCAAGAGTTTCGACAAAGAGTCGAACGGCGATATCTTCGTGTGGCACAGACAGAACGGAACAGGCCGCTGTGAATGCTGAGAGATGTTCATCGGGATGTTTAGTCCCGTCGCCATAGAATCTTGGGAAATGCTTCCGTGATCCCTTGGGAAGTTCATGATTGCCTTGTAAGGCCAATGGACCTATGTTATTACCCCATGGAAGTGGGGCAGCACGTCTGGCAACAACTCTTGCATTTCGGCCATTGCCGAAAAGATTGTTAATGTAGTGGCCATTGCCATTGTCGCCATTGCCATTGCCGTTATTACGGCCAATGCCGTTATGAATGTTAACGTTGTCGGCCATTGCTTGAGCAGGAGGTTCTTGTTGAGGTTCTTCTAGAAATTGCTCTCGAACCTCTTGAAAGATCTGCTCTGTGTCGGATGCTTCTCCGACTTCTTCTTGGAAAAGAGGATTGGTCCTCCTTGTATATACTTGGTAAGCCAGGATGTTTACTGCCACGCAGGTGGTGGTAACACTGGTCTCTCGGCTGCTAGATCAGCCTTTCTTTCTTCCTCGTCCAGAGTAATGGCTGCGGCTCTCCACTGAGCTGGTGATGTATTCTTTTCGAAGATGAAGATCCGCAAGCTGCTGATGATATCCGATTGCTCTCCTTCAATGTATGTAAGATCTGGTTGGAGAGTTGCTGGAACAAGATCAGTTGTCAACAAGTCTAAGGACGCCAAATAGGTCATTCCGCAGACATAAAAGCGCTTAGCTTTGAAGTTTTATACGCTCGCTGTTCTACTAAGGCTTTTGAACCGTTGGCTGCTTAAATCTAGCACCTCCGAGTATCGATTGTAAACGCTCACCTATTTCTATTTGAAGAGAAGTCCTTCCACCGGGAGCAATGCGTAGGAAGGAAATGTCTAACTAGGTTCATCTTTTATGCTTCACAGCAGAATAACAAGGGTGCACAAAACACAATGCCAGAGTTGCTTTTCTCCGGGGTTTCGCATTCAACTAATGCATTAACTAGCTTTTATTCATCCAAATTCCAAGATGAACAGCATGAGGGTAAGGAGCGGAATGGGATGGTTGGATCACCTGAATTCGCCACTGCCCAGAGGATATGACCTGAGGTCCCTATACACTGGATAAGGTTAAGGGCTGCAACGCCTCAAGATCTTAAACCAGATCCTAGATCTCGCCAAGGAGGAGGACTCCTATCCGAGGTAAGGAGCTTAAGAATAGTTTACTGAACAAATAAATCATCACGCTTTGCCAACGAGTTTGTTAAGGAGGAGGGACTCCTATCCGGCAGAAGCTTGCAAGCCAACACATTGCAACATCAAACACAACCGTTGGTCACCAAATATCCATGAGGAGGGACTCCTATCCGAGGAGGGAAATGAGACAACGAGCTATTAAACACAGGACGTAGACATAACTCAAACAAGATGATCAAAATGCAAGCGCCTTCTGATATTCCTCTTCAATGCTTTATCAACGAACTACAAAAGTTGGGAAAGCAAAGGCACGAAATCATGCACAATTACAATCATCCAACGAACTCTCATCCAAGAGTGAACAAATATTCGCTTTCAAAGTGTTGGCAACAATGGCGCAGCAATTTTGCATAGCAAGTAAAGGTTAACCAAATAATGAGCCCAAGGCTCTTATTTATAGAACTCAAAGGAGTGGGCAACCCCAAAATCTCCTTGAGTTAACAATGAGTTCTTGCCAATCAATTAGCAAGATTTATTCCTAAATAGGGGGAACAAGCAGTTAACTGGAAAACTACTTCAGTTAACTGAAAGTGAACAAAGAGTCAACTGGAAACTACTTCAGTTGACTGAAAGCAAACTAAAGGTGAACTTAAATGTAAAGTCTCCCTCCAAAATAGACATCCACATTTAGTGGAGATCTAAGATCCACAAATCGTGGAAGTCAATTAGACATCCTTAATTAGTGGGATCTGACGATGCATGATTTAAGGAAAGTGGAGTTAAACTTGGAAAGAAGCATCAAGTTAACTCCAACTACATTTAATAGCATCTCGAGTTGACTTGGAAAGAAGCATCAAGTCAACTCAAGTCTCATGAATGCTACTTGGAGTGTGTATGGCGTCCTTTTCTGGTGCATTTATAGCTCGCCATTAATCAACAGTGTCTCAATCCATTGATTGACCTCATCAGCTTCTGGGGAGTTAATGCTCCGTAGGATGATGACGTGGTGTCGGAGCATGACCTCACCCGTTGTGAGCTGATTTCCGAAGTCAATGCATTGAGATGCTGCCTCTTCTAACTTGGTTGATAAAGCTGCTACCTTAGCCAGCTTACAACCCTCTGGATCGTCAAGAAAGGTGCTGCGGATGACATCCCTGAACTGGTTCTGTACAGTCACCAACTCGACGGATTCTCCTCCCTCACGCTGATATTCCATGCAAGGGAAAGATATTACCAACATTCTTGCGAAGTTGATAATAGTGGCAACCACCCTTCTGTAATCAATCATCTCTACTGAATGAGCGTCGTAGGCTTTTACCTTGTACGCCAATTGTTCTTTCCAAGCAAAAAGATGTTGCTTGTTTTCCTCAGAGTATACTGATTGATATGCTAATTGCAAATCTGCAATTGTACTTTCGTCTTCAAGCCTCTTTTCTGCAATCTTCTGTTCTGACTGCTGGATCTCCACACGAAATTCATGTGCTCTATCCCGTAACTGGTATAGGTTAGCCAGTACGCATCTACCCTTGAGAACAAACTCTTCCACCTGATTCCTCAAGTGTTTGCCGAATGTTAACAATTGCCGATGATTTTGTTCGGCGGGGAGATCTAGTAGTCCTGCCAGTAGGGCTGAGACGTTGGGTGTGCCATGTATCAAGCTGGTGATGTAAGACCTCAGTTTCTGATTTTCAGCCTTTAAGGCTGCCTTTTCTTTACCATCCTTGGCCATCCTTTCTTGTGCGCTCACCGAAGCTATTCCGAGAAGGTCCGCCTCCACCTGTCGTGTAGTCTTCCCGAGGTTAAGTTGAGACAAAGTGTAGTCCTCTACTTGAACCTCGGGTATGCTTTTCTCTACTGGTGGAGCGGCAGTCTCTATGATGATCTCACATTCTGTATTCCTTTCTATGTGAACTTGCTTCTTTAACTTCTTCGCCGACGTGTCTTGTGGGACGTGGTCGAATTCGGTAAAGTCAAGCTCATATGAGGGTTTTTCCCTCTTCCTTCCTAGGAAACCTTCGAGCCAAATAGAATCTCGGCGAACTTCACTAGGAGGGACGTGAGGTCCTTGAACGCTAGATGTGTGAGACTGTGCTGGAGCAATGTCTCTCGATGGCGAATCCAAGTCGATGAGGACCTGTGTTCGCTGTGATACTGGTGATGTTGGCGGCTCTGCTTCCATAACAGGCACCGTTTCTGCTACTGCTTCTACTGTTGCTACCTCTGCCATTGGCTCAGCCACTGGTTCTTCAACAACTACTGCTGCTGGTTCTCCTGTGATAACTTCGGCTGAATCAGGGGTAGCAGTCTCTACTCTTTGTTCTGGGGCAGCAATACTCGTGATTATTTCAGGACTATGTGTGGCTTTCTCCACTGGTGTCCTCTGTGTTCTAGGTTTTGACATCCTCATCCCTTGGGGAGGATTGCACCATTGCTTTTGTCTAGGTTTCCTTCTTGAAGTGGAAGGTGGTGTAGACTGAACCTGTGGCAGCTCTGTTCTGTGAGGTATCACCTTCCTTGATTTCTTGCTGTCGAGATAGAGTTGGCTATTTCTAACCACTCTACTCGTTCTTTCTTCTATAGATGTATCCTCTTTGGCATACCAATCCACTCTCGGGAGCGGTTGGGAGTCAACTGAATCTGTGAAGAATGTGGGGAGAATGACTTCCCCTTCATCATCTGACAGGCCCTCAATGTCTGCTGACATGAAATCAGCAATCTGTGGGAGTCTGAATCTGCTGTAATTCCTTCTTCGCACTTCATACTCGTCTTTACAATTCACCCAATAATCTTCCATAGAAGACTTATGTGACGAGCGTTGCTCAAGGTGTGCTGCATAGAGTCCTCTGGGATCATAAGATCTTCTATCAATGAGATATTTGAGGTTAAACCTCCTTGTTTCTTGACCCATCATCTTTGCATCTGCCGCGGATTCACATCTCTATAGTCCCATTTCAACGGGAAAGTTAACAGCTGTCTTCCTCTTCAAGCGCAAGTGGACATGAACTGCGGACAACTGTCTCAGGAACTCCATGAAAACTACCCTATCTGAAGGGTGTCTTGGTAGCATGGCGGGGTGGCCAATGTAGCCATACACGCGTATGTAGGAGAATGTAGGAAATTGGATAAACCAATCTGCCCAATCCGCCATTGCCTCTCTGGCTGTCTGCCAAATACGCACGTGCATCTCATGGTTAAGCTCACGAACTATGTGCATGGTGAAGTGATCACTTGTCTTCTTGAAGTGTCTTTCCGCTTGAGTAAACTCAAGGCGTGTGAAAAACTCGTGAACCTTCTGCACACCTAAGGTTCCCACATTGTTCAATAACCTGAAGTCGCCTTGGAAGGCTATCAAGTATACCAGGTAGGAGCACATGTGGAACCTATGAGCTTCCAGATACCCAGTGATTTGTCGGTGGAGTGTGTCACTGATCAAAGTGGCCCAGTCATAGTATTCCCTCCTGCCAATGATTTTAGCTATGACATAGTACATCCATGGCTGGAATTGACGACCATCTTCTTCTCCAGTGACTCTGTTGAGTAGAGTGATTAACACTGCGTACTCGTCTTTACATTCTCCTCGCCCCAACAACTTAGGCAAGCTTGCCTTTGTCACTTTTAGCCATTTTTCGGCCATTATCCTTTGACATTTGTCCTTGGACGTCTCAAAAGCTTTCTCACATTCCGTCAATGATATGACTTTGCTGTTAGGATGTGAGGGAATATCAAAACA
>VDFB02290441.1:0-69818 GCA_007258455.2 Sequoia sempervirens | reverse complement strand
TTGAATACAAGATTTGCATAGTTAAGTTAGATTACATCCATGTTAGCTTGCATTTTTATCTATAAGGTTTCCAAAGCTACAACAATTTCACAATGAGGTTATCTCTCTTATCAATTGATTGAGTACACTTGACATTAAACAAAAACATGTCATTTTCATATAGTTACAAAACATCACTCATCCATTCATGCATCACATTATAATATTTACATCAGAAAACACAAAAATAATTGCATTGCATCTCATTTGCATAATCAAAATCATTGCATATAGGGGCATTAGGGAAGTGGTTCACTAAGCTTAAATGAGTGAGTCTCTTTTGATTTCCAAAAGAATTGGGAAATATGTCAGGTTTTGTGAAGCTTAACTTAATTAATGATCAACTGACGATAGTCTTCCCACAAATCTTGGAAGTTGGATAGAATCACTCATTTAAGCTTAAGGACCCTAGAACATAATCATTTGCATAATCATTTAGGTCACATAATCATCATTCATCATTACAAAACATCAAACATCATTTGCATCGCATCCATACATATTCAACATAATCATCACATGGAACATCATACATCATTTGCATAATCAAATCCATCATCCATAAAGCATATTCATATCATCATTGCATGCATCGCAAATAAATCATCATGATCATCATCACATATAAACATCACATAAACATCAACAAAAATATGCATTCTCATGTGATCATTTCATACATCATTTACTCATCCATTGCATCATTTATTTGCATTAGAAAAGAACAAAAACATAAAATCCATCACATACATCATATAGGCATCATTCATAAAATCATCCTAGGATCATAACACATCAGTTGCATCATCATTTGCATCCATAGCACATCATATCATCATCATCATAAAATAGAAATCAAATGCATCCATTATAATCATCATGATCATCATCATATGAACATCATAGTCAGATAGATCAATCATAATCATCGTTGCATATCATATCACATCAAAAATCATAATGTCAAAGTGTATGAGGATATCCCAAAGTATGGAGAGATACATCAATATCAAAAGTGGCACTATATCATAATGTCTCAAATCAAGAGGTACATCGTCAATGTCTCAACTAAATCAGTGTATACATCAGGTCTAAGTACATCATCAAGTCTCAGTACATTAATCAATCCTATACTGGGGCATATCAATCAATCAAAGAAGTCAAACCACATTGCCAAATCTGAATCCGCCTGCATGAGATGCAGAAATCTTCCTATGATCATAACATATCACAAATCAACAATCTTATCAATCAATCAACCTCACCTATCATGAGGTTCATCAATCAATCAATTCAACCTCGCCTATCATGAGGTTCATCAATCAATTCAACCTCGCCTATCATGAGGCTCATCAAATCAATCAACCTCACCTATCATGAGGTTCATCAAATCAATCAACGTCGCCTATCATGAGGTTCAATCAATCAATCAACCTCACCTATCATGAGGTTCATCAATCAATCGATTCAACCTTGCCTATCATGAGATTCATCAATCAACTCAACCTATCATGAGGTTCATCAAATCAATCAACCTCGCCTATCATGAGGTTCAACAATCAATTGATTCAACCTCGCCTATCATGAGGTTCATCAATCGATTCAACCTCACCTATCATGAGGTTCATCAATCAGTGCACCTTTCCTATCATGAGGTTTATCAATCAAATAAACCTCGCCTATCATGAGGTTCATCAACGTCAATTCAACCTCACCTATCATGAGGTTCATCAATCAACTCAACCTCACCTATCATGAGGTTCATCAATCAATACAACCTCGCCTATCATGAGGATCATCAATCAATGCACCTCGCCTATCATGAGGTACATCAATCATCAATCTATCAATACACCTTGCCTATCATGAGGTTCATCAATCAATCAAGCTATCATTGATCCTCGCCTATCATGAGGTCAATCATCAATCTATCATTGATCCTCGCCTATCATAAGGTCAATCATCAATCTATCATTGATCCTCGCCTATCATGAGGTCAATCATCAATCTATCATTGATCCTCACCTATCATGAGGTCAATCATCAATCATATCATTGATCCTCACCTATCATGAGGTTAATCATCATCATCCTATCATTGATCCTCACCTATCATGAGGTCAATTTTTCTATCAACATCATCAAATCAAACAATCAAGAAGCGAACCACGATCATCAAACATCAAACACAAGGAGCCGAAACATGACAACGTTTAATCAGCACGGTGAATTAGTATTTAATAGGAATAAATGTCTTTGCATCAATATCATCATCAAATCATCAAGAAATCGTAAAATTTTCGAGAACTCAAAATTCCTGTTTATCTCGAGGCATATATCATCAATGCTTGAAATTCAAAGTACGGGGCATGATGCGGGGCATCCCGAAATCTTCCATCATCTAGGGCATCAAAGTCTTTTTTTGAGCATCGGTGAAATTTTCTTTGAAGCAGCGTGTATTGATTACTTCAAGGGGCCATTATACACCTAAAACATTCATCGGCTTTCAATTAATTAATTACAACCTATTTGATTAAATGTTTCAACTCATTATAAATAGAATCTTACTGTTATGATGATTCCTCTTATTTTAATTCTCCAAAATCCACATTCTTCTAAATAAATTAAATAAACAAAATACCCTAAGCGTGTTTATTTAATTAACCTTCCTTAATCTTGATTAAGAATTAGAGCACATTTCTACAACTTTTTGTGTGCCACCTTATAAAGGTCACATGAAAATAAATAAGCCTAATTATTAATTAGAATTATCCTCACACTTCCACCAATGAGAAAAAGCACATGGCTTTATTCGCCCACACTTCCAACAAATTTGGAGCACATGGGTCTTTGTTTCACACACTTGGGAATCCCATACATTTGGCATGTTTCCAACTAGTCAAAGGATTCTCTCCACACACATGGCATGTTGTCCTTGGTCAAGGGGACAACATCAGGTTCTCATCTCACCATATGGCTGTTTCTCTTTGAATCTGGAGCCGTTTGATAGGTGCCACCTCACAAAATGTAGAAGCCTATAAATGCACCCTCTTGCGCCCGGCATTTCGCAATCTTCTTTAAAAGGTAAATGTTATGTATTGTTTTGATTGGAAATTGGAATAGTGTTATAATTCCATTTTTCATCCACACTTTGAGTATTGTTACCATGTAGGCTTTTTGTAGGAGCTTGGAGCTTTAATGGAGTCTTATACTTAGTTTTCATATCATGTGTTACTTTGCATTCTCATCTTAGATTAATTAATTTCTTCATAGTTACATTTTATCATCCCCATTGCATCATAGTTACATTTTAGGTTAGTTTTTTTTATGTTGGCATTTAAGCATATGCATAATCATGGATAGTTTCATATCATCTCACTCATCTCCACTTGTTCATCTATCATCAACATCGACCTTCATTTATCATTGCATCCATTATCCTTTCCATTGTTTTGTTTCATTTAGAAGCATACCACTAATCATTCCAACACACATTTGCACATAGAAATCATCTTAACTTGCATATTAAGTATCAAATCTCATTTTCTAGGTAGTCATTTTAACAACCTTTGTGCCCATAGAAATCTAAGGGCCAAACGGTTTAATAAATCCATCGAAATAGAGGACAATGATACGTATTTGAAATGTTTGATTGTATTACAAATAGAGTAGTTTTACTTGCTTCAAACTTTGAATGTAAACCATCTCATTAAGGTTTTTGTTGACATTAGAATACTCTCCACATTCGACACACACACATTAAGTAGCAATATTATCTTCCTATATAAATTATAAATTTGTTGTTTTTGCATACTCTAGCCTTTCTACAAATTGGGAGGCTTTCTACTTTATTGTCCCCAATTGTATCAATATCTTTGCACTTGCTAATATATTAGGATGACTTTGAAAGCACTATAAAAAATTACTCTACATTGAAGTACATATTTAAACATTATCTTTTAACACAAATGAATATTCAAGGTCATAGAATTTAGTATTAAAATTTTAGGATTGCATCATATTAGTTTTGATTTAATTTTTATTAAGCATTCACAAGTTTTTAATTATCTACAAATTATTGTGAAATAATATTCAATTTCATACTAGGTGGTGGGACTCAACATTTTAGCCTTAATTTTTTTCAATGAGTCCCTCTTAGTTTGTTCATGTAGGTTTTTTCTACCTTGTTTATAACCAATATGAGAAGTGTTTTTATGGGCCCTCATTTTTATGTTTTTTCTTAAATATGGACCTCTTTATGTTATACTAAAACTAAAAAACCACTTAGGTCTATGAAAATTCCAAGTATGGAGTGTTCCTAGGTGTTTTATATGTTTTATTAGATTTATCAAAGTTCCCCTACTTGGCATACCTTTCCTCACACATTTACTTTCATTTGTTCCTTGTTGGTATTTTGGACTTCCCTTTCTTGTCATGCTTCTCACCTAAAATCAGAATTTAATTTATATTTATTTTCCCATTGTACTTTTCCCTTCTTAAGTACTCGACCTTTCTCCCAAGTACTTGTTCCAAGGCATCCCCAAGCTTCAATCTCTTACTATAACTTGCATTATATCTTCTCATTGGATCTAAACCATTAGACTTCATCCATTCCTATTACCTCCACATCATGAGTTTCCTACCACCTTTGAATCTCGATAGCCCAACCAAGTGCACATAAGATGAATTTTTCTCAACCCTCAACAATCCAAAACTCCCACCTATTTTTTGTCAATTTTTTGCCAACTTGGAAAAATAGCCTAAAAAGACCACGTGTATTGGAGAAGGTCTAAGTACACAAAAAAGGTATTGAAAATTGTTCCAAGGATGTTGTTTTACCACTTGAAGACTATTCTACTAAGTTTTGGTGTAGTTTCAAAGGTGATTTTTGATCAAGTTAATAAATGGTTAGGGTTATGCTCAATGGTTATTTTTTCCTACAACTACCCATAATTATATAAGTAGATGTTTTGGTTCCCTAACTTCATAGATTGATTAAAAAATAACACTACAATAGCCATGGAAATATTAATTAGGTGGCTGAAGTGATAGGGATCATATTTTCATGTCATTCTCAAGTGATAATGATGATAATGACTTGGATTCACCATTAATTCATTGTGATGACCTCTACAACCACCCAACTTGATTTGATCAACTATCATGATGGATTTTGTGTTGTAGGTGAGGATTCAAAGATGAGAAAGATAAATAAAAGCACACTTTATTTAATGTTCCCACTAGGTTTTTAGAATTTAGTCCATTCATGTCATGTTTTAGGTGATTCATGGTGCATTTGTAGACTTTTTCTAGTTGTACATACTCAAACACCTCTATAATCAACATGTGATGTGACAAAGATCAAAATGATAAATATTTTCAATCTAAATATTGATGGTGTTGTTCTCACCTATAAACATTAATGACAATGACAATGTTGATATGAGTGACCCATACAACACTCTTTCACTATGTTTCCTCAAATCATCCTAGTTTCCAAGATTAGAGATCTATATGTATAATTTTTTTCTCATTTGTAAGGATTGGTCCTTTTAGGTTTTCATTGTATATGATGCAAAATAGTCTAGGGATTCAATTTTTGATAGTGTTTTTTCCATTAAGTTTTCTCTCTAAGTTGCAAAGAGGTGGGTACTTTAGCATGTGCTTGTAAATAATTGTCTCCTTAGATGGTCATTAGTATTTTAGAGGATTTTTAGGGTTTTGAGGTGTGAAAGGTCCTCTCCTTTTAAATTCTCTTTCACCACATTTTTTGGTGCAATTGTAATGTATATTTGAGAAATATTATAATATTTTAACCTATCACTTTTGTCATATGTAATGATCTTTTATTTGTTATAAAAAATATTAATGAATTTAGAGGGGGATTATTAAGTAAAACTATCTATTTTAAATAATATTTGTGTTGTTCCTTATGTTGGAACACAAAAGTCTACTAAGAGGGGGGTGAATCAGTAGATATTAAAATTTCAGCCTTCTTAAAACCTTTTGTGCAAACTACTTTCTTTAACCCTTAATGTGAAAATATTAAGCATGTGACACAGAAATATAACCAAGCACACAACACATCACATAACACATGATATGCATGGAAAACCCAAGATGGGAAAAACCATGGTGAGAAATGTTGCTAGGATCTACTGTCCTAATCCAACCTCATAAGCAATGAAGTTCAATTACAATATTTTAGGGAACCAACCCAAGGAAGCAACAACTCCTTGATTTAGGAGCACCAACTCCAAGGATACACCAATCCCCTATTTTGAGCACCAACTTGGTACAAACAAGGCTACAACCTATTACAAAACTTAAAGCTCAAATATGCATATAAATGGTTCTACATAAACCTAAGATGCATCAATACATATAATACATTTTTGCACTTGTTGCAACTTTCTTTATGTTGTTGAAGTTGCACTCTCAGTAATGCATCCCCTATGCTTTGTACTCTCTCTTACTAGAGTTGCACTCTCTTCTCTACTGCATATTCAATCATACATCTCTTTGTTCAACACATTGTGCACTAACCGACTTCTCACACACCTCACCACTTGCAGACTCAAAACTTAGACAATACCTAATTATCTTCCTTCTTTACCAACCTACAATCATTACCTCAAGATTCTCCCTACCATCCAGATCTTCTCAAATCTTCTACTAGGGTTTCCTTCACTTGTAAACTTCACCAACAAGCTACATGTACATCGAGCTACACGCCATCATCTATCTTATCATAAAGACATCTAATAAGGTTTATCATATGTCACTATACCTCTACATCGAGCCACACAACATTTAATTTTGATATAGAGAATTTTCCTTCATTTTCTCTATAAAACCCTAAAATCTAATTATGCATTCAATGCATTCTCCTGACCATTTGATCTGATCTTTATCTTTTGATTTGTGACAATCTATTCCACCATTCTATGCATCAAATCATCTTACTTCAATCATTGAGGTAGGTAGATCAACAATTTTTTATCTTCAAGTTGGTCTGTAGGTGAAACCCTATTTACACGCAGTTAGTTGTTCATGATTTCCTTGTTCAAATCTGGACCATCAATCTCCAACCTTCGTGCCATGATCCTACATTCTTCATTCATTGTCACAAATTTAAAACACAACCATTCGATAAATGGTTGTTTAAATCTTCATCGTTGATCTATCATATCACTCTGTTGAAGAGACACATACTACAATCCCACCGATGTTCAACTGTCCTCCATGTCATTGCCACCTAATTCACAATAGCTATGTGAATTAGCATATTGAACAATCACTTTTCACCACCTATCGGCCTTTTCCATGATCCACCATCACCATCTGATCAACATTGATCAATCTTCACCGTTCCCTGTTAGCCCCATGGGCCTTGATCGGCCCCACTGAATTCTTAGCAGGGTATGCAGGAAACTACCACATATACACCTCTGACCTCACCTGTCAACGTGACATCACCTTCCAATAACTTTGTATGTTTCCTTCTTAGGTCCCACCAGACATCAATGATCATCATTTTTCCATCATGGATTAATCTCCACCATTGATCAAGCAATATCGCAATGTCGAAGGAACTTCAAATTCCTTAACCAAGTCACGGAGTTCTTAAATTTCTTAACTCCTCGATCCGTTGATCATGCACTATCACGCCGATAAAGTTATCCTTACTCCTTATTGCTCCATCGAAGAGAGTCCTTCCATAATCCTACCGATACACCGGTGTCTCACTGATGAAATGATCATCGGATCATCAAAGAGACTTTTACTTGACTCCTACTGATATACTAGTGTCTCGCCGAACTGATGGAAATGTATAACCTTAAAGAGCTAGGCAGAGGGACCGGTCACCTCCACAAGATGAATGACATAAGTTATTACTTATGTGACCTGCAAGTTATCATGGATTAATCTCCACCGTTGATCAAGCAATATCGCAATGTCGAAGGAACTTCAAATTCCTTAACCAAGTCACGGATTTCTTAAATTTCTTAACTCCTCGATCTGTTGATCATGCACTATCACGCCGATAAAGTTATCCTTACTCCTTATCACTCCATCGAAGAGAGTCCTTCCATAATCCTACCAATACACCGATGTCTCACTGATGAAATGATCATCGGGTCGTCAAAGAGACTTTTACTTGACTCCTACTGATATACTAGTGTCCCGCAGAACTGATGGAAATGTATAACCTTAAAGAGCTAGGCAGAGGGACTGGTCACCTCCACGAGATGAATGACATAAGTTATTACTTATGTGACCTGCAACTTGCAATACCAAGTCACCGACAGAATAGAAACTATTTGAACTCTTGTGACTGTAAACTCTTGCACATGTAGGGTTTAACTGATAAACCCTAGACCGAGAGCATGAACAAATGAATGTTGACATCTCCATTGACATCAAGACCTGCACAATACCTTTCTTTGGAAAGCTCTCTAGAAACCCAGTTTGAATCTCCCCCTTTGGAATTTATGGAAAAAATAAATTCTCATCCCAATTGGTTGAAATAGTTTGATACCAATTTAAAGCAATTGAGATCTGTAACTATTTGAGTTTTGCACCAATTGGACACATAAAGTAATGATCCTCCTTTGATGTGCTCATCTGCTCAAATGAGCATTTGTTCATGATCTTCTCCCCCTTTTACATCAAGGGCAAAGGGTAGACTCCCCCTAACACATTACTCTCCCTTTCAAAAGAAATTCAAAGAGAAGATGGGAATCTAGAATAATACAACCATCAAGTCATTAGAAATTTGTAAAACCACTAATACCTAACTTGATTTGTCCTGTCTATTTCCAAGGATGATTGAGATATGGATGAAACTCCACTTGGATATATGCCCCATCACTAGAGACTGGTGATATGATGTGGGAGAAATGACTCCCAACTTTTGCCTCAAATATTCAAATTGTTCCTTGGGAAGAGGCTTGGTGAAAATGTCAACTACCTATTCCTTAGTGGGAACATATTCCATGTTGACTTCCTTATCTATAACTGTTAGAAGATTAATCTTTACTTGGTAAAGGTTATTCTTTAATTGTAATTATTTATTAACTTGTAGGAATATTCCAAAGGAATCCCTACAAGTTTTTTGTCTTTTTTTGTCATCTCACACATGTGTGAGGATGGATTATTTTTTAATTCCTTTATTAATTAATATTTGTAACCACCTCCTTAAGAGGTGACACTTTGCACACACATAGATGAATGGTGGCATTCATTGAGTTGGGAGTTACATTCTAACTCCTTCTTCTCACCTCTACTTATTGAGGTGCCTCTCCTCTCATTCTTTAAGACTCATACAAGCAAGCTAAGGCTGAAGCTCTCTCTCTTTGTATTATTCTTTAGGCATTTTTCCTCCATTCATAATATTCGGGTTTTTTCTTGTTTTTTCCCCTTAACAAATTCTTGTGTCTCTCTTGCTTTGGTGGTGCTTGGTTTGGCTACTTCAATTTATTTGGTAATCTCTTTCCTTCAAACAATTGCTCTTTATTAGTACTTTCCATTGCTCTTTTCTATTTCCTTTCAATAACCTTCTCTCTTATGAAGTGATATTTAATGAATATGTGATTTTTTCTAGAGTGTATCACTGGATTCTTTGAGATGTTTATGGCACTTGAATTATCATAAAGAATTGAGATAGGTTCTTTGTACTTCACCTAAATTTTTTTAAGTGTTTGCTTCATCCATAGGACTTGAGTACAACATGCTATTGTTGCCACATACTCTGCTTCAGCAATGGATAGAGTGACTGATTCTTGCTTCTTGCTCATCCGGGAAACTAACTTGTTTCCCAAGAAGAATGCTCCTTCACTGGTGATTTTCCTATCATCCACACTTCTTTCCCAATTAGCATCTATATATGGAGTTAGAGAAAAATCCTTGCTCTTAGAATACCATATTCCATAGTCAACAGTACCCTTGATGTATTTGAAAATTCTTTTTACAGCATTGACATGTGACTCTCTAGGTGTAGCCTGAAATCTTGCTACTAAACACACTGCTTGCATAATATCTGGCCTTGATGCAATTAAACACAACAAGCTTCCAATCATTGACCTACACATTGTCTAATTTGCCTCAAGTGATTCATCTATTTTGCTTAACTTGCAGCTAGTTATCATGGGGGTACTAACTGATCTGTTGTCTTCCATGCCAAATTTCTTGATCATTTCCTTAGCATACTTGGTTTGAGATATGAATATTCCATTATCAGTTTGTACAATTTGAAAACCAAGAAAAAATGACAATTCTCCTAACATTGACATCTCAAATTCATCTTGCATGTGTGTAGCAAATATTTTACACAATTTATCATTGCTACCACCAAAAATGATGTCATCCACATAAACAACAACTATAATAATGTGCTCACCTTCAGATTTGAAATATAGGTTATTGTTTGCATGTCCCTTTTTGAACCTTGTTGTTGCAAATAATGGTCTAATATTGAATACCATGCTCTAGGTGCTTGTTTTAGACCATATAAGGCCCTTCTCAATCTACAAACATAATCATCATCCTTTGATAGCTAAAAACCTTTTGGTTGTTCTATGTAGACTTCCTCTTCTAGATTTCCATTGAAAAATGCAGATTTAACATCCATTTGGTATATTTTGAATCCTTTATGCACTGAAAATGCAAGAAAAAATTTGATTGCTTCTAGCCTTGCTACAGGTGCAAATGTCTCTCCAAAATCAATGCCTTCAACTTGTGCATACCCTTTGCACACTAATATTGCTTTGTTTCTTACCACTGCTCCATCTTCGTTCAACTTGTTTCTAAACACCCACTTGGTGCCAATCACATTTTTTCTTGGGGGCCTAGGAACCAATTCCCATGTTTTATTCTTTTCAATATGGTTTAACTCCTCTTCCATGGCTTCTATCAAACTCTCATCCTTGCTAGCTTCAGAGAAACTATTTGGTTCAATTTGATATAGGACAACAAAATTTACTTGTTCTTTATTCTTTGCAAATCTCCTTCTGGTCTGAACTCCTTCATTTTTATCCATAATTATCTTATCTATTGGATGGCCCTTTTGAACATACTTTGCAAGAGCCTTCTCAACTTTTATTTCCACAAGTTCATCATCATTTGCTACATTGTCTTCACATTTTGAGGCATCATCAAGATTGTCTTGATCAAACTTGTTGATATCTTTTATACTTTCATCAATCTTCACATTGATGCTTTCAACAATCTTGCCTAGCCTTTTTTATAGCATTTGTAGGCTTTACCTTGAGTGGAATATCCAAAAAATATTCCTTCATCACTTGTTAATTCAAAATTTCCCAAGTTTTCATCTTCTCTTTTGATGTAGCACTTACTTCCAAATACTTTAGAGTATTCCACAAATGTGGGTCTAACATAACACAATTCATAGGGAGTACTATCACTATGTACCCGAATTTGAACTCTATTCAAAATGTATATTGCAGTATGTATCACTTCTCTCCAAAATATATCAATTAATCTAGCTTCTTTTAACCTCATTCTAGCCATGTCCTGCACAACTCTGTTCTTCCTCTCTACCACTCCATTTTGATGTGGTGTTCTTAGTGCCGAATATTGTCTCTTAATTCCATGTGCCTCACAACAATCAATAAATTCACCAGATGTGAATTCTCCTCCTCTGTCTAACCTTAGACATTTTATCTTCCTTCCTATCTCCTTCTCAACCATCTTATGAATATTTTGAATCTCTTAAATTCTTGTGACTTGTCCCTCGGAAATGTCACCCATGTCATCCTTGTATAATTGTCTATTAGCAACATAAAGTATCTTTCTCCTTTCAGACCTCTTATTCTTGTGGGTCCACACAGGTCAGTGTGAACTAGCTGTAAAGGCTTTGTGGTTGAGTATGCTTTATTTGGAAAGCTAATCTTTGTTTGCTTTTCCTACTGGAACTCTTTGCATTTAATATTTGCAGGCTTTATTACCTTAGGCATATGTATGACCAAACCTCTTGAACTCGCTTTACAAAGTTGTCAAATTTTATATGGCTTAATCTTTAATTGTTCCATAGCCAACTTTCATCAGCTTATCCAATTAGATAGCTTTGTCCATTACTTTAGCAAGGTTGTAAATATTGTAGTCGGTTCTCAACCCTTATACAAATATCTTTCTATTCTTTCTAATTTTGCAACCTTTTGAATCAAATGTGGCCTTATAATCATTGTCACACATTTGGCTCACACTTAACAAATTGTGTTTTAAACCTTCAACATACAGGACATCCTTTGTGGGATTTTTTCCATCTAAACTTAAGATGCCTTTAACACATATTTTGACTGTGGTGTTATCACCCAAACTCACATATCCTCCATTGCATTTATTGAGTTTGATGAACTTGCTCTTATCTCCAGTCATGTGTTTGGAGTAGCCACTATCTATCACCCATAGATTGTGTTTCTTGGCATGCAGGGTGGTTTGTGCAATCAATGATTGTATGGAGCTTTATCCTTTTTCTTTCCACACTTTCCTAGTTTTCCTTTAAATGTCTTCTCTATCATCTTCTTCTTATTTTCAGATTCTTTGTTTTTATTAGGAGGTAAGATCTTTTTCTCATTCTAAACATTTGGTTTTGTAAATTGTGTTCTAGTCATAGCATTTAGTATTAGAGGAGGAGGTCTAGTGTGCATCCATCTTCTTGAGTTTCTCACCTTAGTAAATCCATCAGCATCAATCCTCTTAAATCTTTGCTTGTTCTCTTGGTGAACAAGATCTAATTGGTTATCCTTCTTGTCTATGACAAGCTTCTTTTCATCCTTGGTTTTCTCCTTCTCTACAAATTTCTCATTGCAGTTGCTTCTTTTGCAATTATTTTCCTTGACAGACTTAGACTTTTCTTCTGCTCTAAATATTTCATATAGCTTTACAGACGCATCAACAAAGGAGCTTTACCCTTTTTCTAAACCCAAACCTGATTTTTCTTTGTTTGCAAGCTTCTGAATGCTCAGTAATTCATCTAAAATATTTGACCCACCTTTCAACTTGAGTCCTTTCTCTATTTGTTATTTTTGTTGCAAGTATGAGCTAGTTTGGTGGTGTTGTCATTAATGTTGTCATTGATGTCAACATAGTTTAGTATGTTGTAGATTGTACATGTATAGTTGAGATGCTACTGAGATGTTGTGAGTACATGGAGCTATCTTTATGATGTTGCAAATGTGCTGAATTGGTGAGTTTCCAAGTGATTTTGAGAAAATTAATAAAGAAGAGAATTTAGAGTGATGAGTGTGTTCAAAATGAGCTCCGGTATATGCTCCACGTTTCTCCTGTGTTGATCCTATGCTTGTGCAGATCTGTACATGTTCTATTGGTTGTCTCGTGATATCTCCTAAATTTGAGCTTATGGTTTGATGGTATGTGGAAGTTACGTTCACCGGTGTGTGAACTATTTTGGCAAAGTTGGTCTCCTGTGAAATGGGAGAAATGTTTCTGCTTTGCAATCCTCTTCTATTTTGTTTCAGATCATGTGGATCTAGGATATGTCTTGTGAAGGTGTTCTCTAGGCTTTGGCAAAGAAGTTTGAAGTTTGAGGATCCGAAAGTCATGTTTCAATGTTGATGTGTGTGTTTGCATAGTTCGGATGGACTAGTGGAAGGTGTTCAGTGTTTGAATTTTGTTGCACTTGTTGCAGATGTATTTGGAGAAATATGAGATGTGTTCTCACGCATAATGAAGAGTGTTGTGGTGTCTGCATGTCATCTTCTTGTTGGGAAGCATTTACATCAATGTTCATTTGTGTTTTCATTAGGTTTGGCTGACCTAGTGTTTACACTTCATTTGAAGAATTAAGGAAGCGTGTGATTGATTTGAGACATTATCTTTTGATCTTGGGTAAATTTTTTATTGGTCCAATCTCATTCCTTTCCACCACGGGAATGTTGAGTTGCTGGCCTAATTTGAATTTATGAAATGAGGATTTTTTGTGGCTGACCTTGGAGAAAGTTTCTAAGGTTGAAGATGGTATAAATGCAAGATGAATTGTGAAGAGTTGTATGACACTATGATGCAAAGTGATGAAGTAAGCCACAATTCATAAGAGCAGAAGTGTGTGAAAATGTGTTGAGGTAGTATTTCTTTATTGTGTTGGATTCCTAAAGGTAGTTAGATAAATGTTTATGCAATCCTTTATTCAAGGTTGCGGATGTGTGTTAATTGATGTGGTGGATCTTTTGTTCTCTTTTGTATCTATAGGCAGTGAGCCTTTGTATTTGGACAGTGAGTCCTCTTCTGGGCAGTGAGCCCTTGGTAGTGAGCCTTTGTATTCAGTTTATAATATTTTATATTGTGAGTTAACCCTCACTGTGGTTTTTCCCTCATTGGATTTTCGACATAAAAAATTAGCATTCATTTTGTTGATTTTAGTTTTTTTATTTGTGTTCCATGCTCATACTTAATAACAGAATAGTGTGGTCATGGATTTGATAAGTGTTGAAGTTTAAGTTTTAATTTTTGTGACAATTGATTCACCCCCCCTCTCAGTTGTCCTACGTCTATTTAACAATTGGTAATAGAGCGTTGGTTCCTTGTTGTAGAGCTTAACCGCCTAAGGAAGATCCAATGGTGCATAAGTTGGTGATCCCTATGTTTGATGGATCTGATATAGTGATTGGAAAGTGCATATGAGAGGATATATTGTTTCTTAGTTACAAGACCTGGAAGGCTGTTGAGACAAAGCATACTCCTCCAACGAATGGTCCTACTTCTGTAGATGAGGTTTCTGCTTATGAGGAGAATGAGAAAGTGAGGTATGCAATTTATAGTGCTTTATCTAAAACTGAATGAACTAAGGTCCTTTCTTTGGATACTACTTGTTTACACCTAAAAATGGTCACATCACAATAGTCTGGTAATTAATTAAATCTCTAAATTCAATCTGTGTATAAATAAATCTAAATAATTTATTTATATTGTTCATTCTTTCATTTTGATTAAATAAATAAGTTTATTTAATCACTTTTCTTATCCATTTCTTAAATTAATTAAATAAACATTATGATTTATTTATATTAATTATCATATAATCTTGGCTTGAATATTTTATTCAAATAAAAATTAAATATTCTTCTCTTCTAAAAATCTTCTAAATTTCATTCATAATTAAATATTCTAAATATTTAATTAATTCTTCCAAATTCTATTCGCAATTAAATATTCCAAATATTTAATTAAATCTTCTAATGTCTATTCACATCAAATATTTCAAAAATGTTTTAAATCCTCAAACTCACATAAAATTAAATAAATTTATTTATTTAATATTAGATTATCTACAACAACCGTGAAATAACTTCAAAACAGAAAATCAATAAATTTCTCTGTTTCTAAGCAAAGTTGTTCCCGTGGGTTGAAGACAAACCTCCATTCTTCTCTCCAACCTCCCAACATCTTCCATTTTCCTCTCAACCTCTCCATCTCTCACCATTCAAATTTACCAGGCAATCTCATAGCCATTGATCTTTTCCATCCAGGCTCTTGCTTGTAAAAATCTATAAAAAGGACCGTCGGGTCTTTGAAAAAAAAAGGAGAAGCTTGCATACAGGAAAACTATAGTCAATCAGCCTTCCAGCATCCATAGCCTTTAGAATCATAGCATAGCATAGCTTAGCATATTAGCAATCCATATCATGGCACATCATCCTCATATCATAGCTTCAATAGCATTCATAATCCACAGCCCCTGTGCATAATCTACAGCCCCTATGCATATCCGTATATCAACATTTCACTCCACCAGCATATAGGATAGAGAAGTACTCTCCCTTTGCATACTCATTCTACAAGTTGCCATTCTGAGAAGCTTTGCTTATACAATTTGAGAGCAGCAGCTTCAAGCAAATCACTAGAGATAGAGAACAATGGAACAATTCTGAAGAAGCTCTGTTTGATTTCTTTGATTTCATTCTATTTAGCTTTCTTTAGTTTAATGTTGCATTGGTGTGTTTTTGTTATCTTATTTTGATACTAACATTTCCCACCACATTTTTGGCGCCCACCGTGGGGATCTTGCCCCAATTTTAACATCTTTTCATAGATTTTTCTGACAGGTTATGGCTGGAAGAGCGTATTAGCGCATTAAACACGCTTTAGCGCAAATCACACCCAGTTTAACACTCTTTTACTCTATTTTAGCGCTCATTGCAGGTTCTACAGTGCCCTTTAAGGATTATATAGTGCCCTTTAAATATTCCACAGCACCCTTTAAAGATTCCACAGCGCCCTTTACTGATTTTGTAGCGCCCTTTAATGGTCTTATAGCGCCCTTTACTGATTCTGTAGCGCTATTTACTATTTTCATAGAGCATTTCTGTTTTAGCGCTCTTGATGTCTGTTTTAGCGCATTTATTTATCTTAGCATAGAATTTGTAAGTTTGCAACTGTAATCTGTAACTTAAGTAGGATTTGACTGGATCCGACGCGACCGTGGCCAATAAGAGCTTTAAAAAAAAATGAACCAATTCTAGGATAGTCACTTAATTAGAATGAATCAATCCTAGGATAGTCACTTAATTCAAAAATGAAGCAATCCTAGGATAGTCACCTCATTTTCTATTTTGGACTAAAAAGAACTCCATGTCTTTGTGAAGCAATATCTTCACCTAGCATAGAAAACTGTTTATTTGGGCTTAAAATTGAACTCTTGCTTGCTATGATTAAACGGTGATAGGCCTATGCTCTCCCCTTAATTGGGTGATCAAAATGCCAGACTCATCTATTCTATTTCATGCAATTTTAAGTTTTGTTAAAACCTTTTAGAAGGCCTGCCGTAGTGGGAAAAATTACTCGCCCTACGGGAACAACCTAAGTGGGAACAACTAAAGCCAAGTTTTCCAGCCCACTTTAATCAAATGTGGATGGTTGATTAAAATCTCATTCAACAATAGTGTGCAAGATAGCTATCCCCAAAGCCTTTGTTCTAAAGGTTGGGAGGTCTCCTGAGGGAGTTTATTATTGCCGCATCGAACGGAAACCCTTACTACGAACTTAGTGTAGTATCCAGCCGAAGTTAGTTTTCGAACATCATAATAATCATAGTGCAGGGGAGGGAAGAATCAACCCCCAAGATACTCACCATATAACTGCCAAGGACCTTTTGCTCAGGGGATCTGGTATCCACTTTCGTCACTTTGAGTACACGCCTAGAAATGACAAAAACACGGGCACCCCTTCGGGGGTGACACGGCTGTGTGAGTCGACGCAGTTCTAAGATGTGGGTTGTTGATTATTATGGTGACCTACCTGAGTACTAAGAGTGAGTTTGCTTGAACTATCTGTCATGTGTAAAACCTGTCAAAACAATTTTTGAAAAACATTTTGATCATACACTTAATGTTTAGTATAGGACTTAAAAACAACTATTCTACAACTTGCTTGATGTGTTTTCAAAACATTAATTCAGTAAAGATCATCCAAAACTCACAATTACATTGATTACTCTCATATTAAGAGATTGGAAATCCACAACCTTTGTTAAGAAATCCATTCTCAAACGAATCAAAAATCCAAAGAAACCACTTAGCTACAAGAAACTATTGAAGAAAAGATGATTCTTGTACCAAAGTCGAAAGGTTTTACTTAAACATAGAGCCTTTATCCATCGATATCATGACTGTGTTAGAGGTTTCATTGATGATTATGTTGTAGAACCATTATACTCACAAGCTTTCTTTCAAAGAAGAGCCCTTTCTCAAAGGCACAACCACAGTCAGTGTATTCGTTCTTCTTATATTCCCCAACCTGCAATTGAATATTCCACTCGTCCAAATCAATTTATGCAATAGAGAACTCAATCACATTAGGCATTTACCACAAATCCATCTTTTTACGAAGCTACAATCAAACTTCATAAAGTGAAAAATCATTTTTCTTAGTCTTTTGTTTAAATTCCTACAAACAGGATTTTCATCCTTTCAATTAGGGAAAACATGAGCTAAAGACTAGAAAACTTTTAAGTCATAGAATCTTCATTCTATCCTGACTTTCATATCCATCAAAAAAAAAATTGCACTATTTCATTCTTTTGATCAAAAGTTAGTAGAATTTGGGGCAAAGCTTATGCCTGTTGTCACGAGATCTCGAAAGCACATAGAAAAAGATGAAAGAGAAAGTACCACAAGCAAAATGGGTGATAATAGTGAGAAAGAAGAGAATACATTTCATACTGAAGAGTTAACAGAAGAAAAGCTTCAAGAAGTAGAGCAGGATCCCCAATTCCATACTCTTATGGAAAGAATTTTAGAACGAAACAAAGAAAGATATTTTCTTTCATTAGCTAATCAAGGAGCTAAGTTACCTTCTGATTTTGATATAGAAGGGATTAAAGAGAATCCTGAAACTCCTAATGATTTTAGTGCCCTTACTCAACAGATAAAAGAATTACAAGGGCAAATAAAGGAAATGCAAGGGGGTGCAACAAAGAAGTATGTTTTGGATGACATATCTCCTTATCCATTTGATAGGAGTCTTCAAATGATCCCTTTTCCAAAACATTGTGAAATCCCTAAATTTGATAGGTACAATGGGAAAACTGACCCCATTGAACATGTGAGAGATTTTTGAAATATGAGTCTAGAATTCGCTTATGAAGATACCTACTTAATGCGATTGTTTCCACGAAGTTTGGGTGGACAATCCATGGAGTGGCTTTCCAAGATCACTCCCCCCATCAAAACCTTTGAGGAGTTAATAAATTAGTTTATATCACAATACGCCTACAACATCCAACACCAGATAACCATGCTTGATCTTTGTAAAGTGAAACAAAAAGTAGGGGAATCTTTCACTACATTTTTACAAAGATGGAGAAGATTGTTTGCACGATATTCCCGTCCTGTTCTTGAAAAGGAAAAGATGGATATCTTCATCAATAGCCTAGATCAAGAATTAAACTATAGGCTTAATCTTCATTGTCCTCCTAACTTTGAAAAATTGATTGAAAACGTAATTACCATTGAAGGGGCCTTGGTCAAAAGAGGAGTGATAAAACTTGATAATCCAAGTTCATCCAACCATAACAACAATGATAAAACAAGGTTTTGGAACAGAAATAAAAATGTCATCAATGATGGTATAGTGGATGCAAACAATCTATGAACAAGACCATCTATCTTAAACCTATCAAGTGCTCCACGAAACAACCAACAAGGAAATACCAACAAACAAGGAAACAACAATCAACAAGGACAAAACTCCAATCAAGAAAGCATGACCAATCAAAACAACAAGGATAATTGTGGTAATTTAAATAACAATCTTGGCAATACCCAAACATCAAATCTACCAAGACCTCCATTCTTTTCAAATCAACAGAATTTTACCACTTTGGGTCAATCTCTTGAGTCTCCTCTCAAGGAGCTTCTCAATAATAAGGTTATCACCTTACCACCACAAAGAGATTATGAGCCACGAGTCAAACCACCATCATGGAATGACTCGTATTATTGCAATTATCATCAATGTAAAGGTCATAGAACAAATAACTGTCAAGCCTTGTGAAATCTAGTACAAGATTTAATTGACAATGGCACCATCATAATTGAAGGAAATCATACCAATGACGATCATCAAGCATTCAAAGATCCTTTACCAAACTATCAAAAGGGGGAAACATCAGATTCCAAATTGAAAAGAATAAATAATGTTGAAGACAACATAATCCATCTATCAGATGATCAACGGGTTAATGTTATCAAAATCAAGGAAAAACAAGAATATCAAATGGTTAATGTGACTACGAGAGGACAAGCAAAAATTTTCCTAAAAGGAAGTTCATCTAAGGTAGTTATTCCTCCTCCAAATCATTATAATCTAGTTGATCAATTGAGAAAAACATCAGCTCAAATTTCCATCCTTGAACTTCTCAAAATATCCCCCGTACACAAGAATATTTTAGAAGCTCTTTTGTAAACACAACCGTCGACAATCTGGATGTAAACAAATTTCAAGCCATGGTGGGACATTTGTCTTCCCCAACTTGTCTTTCATTCTGAAAAAGATGATGCCTCCATGACACATCCGCATAATTCATCTCTTTATCTTGAAGTCATGATCCATAAACACCGAATCAGACGTGTCTTGATAGATGGAGGAGCTGGTTTAAACATTTGTACCCTAAAGCTAATACATGCCTTAGGAATATCAGAAAATTCCATTGATCCGAAGAAAAATAACTATCAAGGCATATGATGATGAAGAAAGAGCTTCTAAAGGACTAATAATGCTACCTATCAGAGTGGGACCTATTGTGAAAAATACCTTTTGTCAGGTTCTAGATCATGATCTTTCCTATAACATACTTTTGGGTCATCCATGGATTCATGATATGCAAGCAGTACCATCAAGTACCATCAATGCCTCAAGTTTCCATATGATGGACAAGAAATAACTATACAAGCTGACTACAATAGCACCCAAACTTGTTCAAATCTCCAAGCAACTCAAGACGCCTTTGTGTTGCACAATAGGGAGGCTCTTACTGCCTCTTCTTCCAATCTACAAGGCCAATTGCAAGAATTGACAAAGAACCTTGACACCAAGCTACATTTAAAAGACAAAGGAGTAGGCAAATATTCACTATCCCTTTCTAGCTTACCTCCTTCTCCGAGGTCATATGGTCAGCAAACCCTATCAAATCAAAAGATCGCAACAACCTCTACATCCCAAGCTTCTATACCAATCACAAAGTTTGATGGACAATTCATTAAAGCTAACACTACCGATGAAGAAGCTGAAGATAGGGACATACTAAGCTGGCTATACAAAGATGAAGATTAATCTCTCTTGCACATCAAGTTACCTACCGACCAATATGGCAAAGGGTATACCATCATGCAAAGAATGGGCTATGAAGGAAATGGTCCTGTAGGAAAAAGAAAAGAAGGAATCATTGAGCCAATTCAACCTATTTCAATACATTCAAAAGATAAAACAGGACTTGGATATGGTAAGGATAAAGAAGAGTCAACTTCACAGCAAGCACAACAAACTCATGAAGGAGAATCAATTTCAGATAAACCCCATGAAGATGTCACTCTACAAAAAATTTATGGATCAGTTTTCCAATTGTAGAATAGTTCAGATACTGATTCCAATGAATATGAATGGGACACCATCTATAATGATGAATTATGGAGAGACAAACAAGTTGATACCATACACAAATATGCACCCGTTCTCATACAAGGAGAAAGCTCGGGAACACAATCACTTGAATTTGAACCACGATATGACGATGACTCAAGTGAGGACGATTCAAATTTTAACGAGATTGATAATCGATAGGAGAATACCATCATAGACCTTGTCCATCATGAAAATGGCAACCATGTCATGACTTTGACAACTCAAGACTTTACCCAACCTAATGATCCCGTACCTTTAGTCTATCTGGAAATTATTGATTGGGACAACAATACACTATCCATATCCCTACATTTCATGATGATGAGGGTATTGTAAATTTCCTTTGTTCATCTAATCAAGAAAACAAGTGTTCCATCGAAGAATCTCATACTCACGATTTTGATAGGGAGGGTGTCAAGTCTCTTAGCTGCAAAATAAATGAAATGAAAGATGGATCTATAGGTGAAAACCAAAAAATGGCAGTGGTAGATCACAACAAGAGAAAAATAAAGAGCGAATCCGATGGTGAAAACCTTTTTGAGGCACTAAAGGATGAGAAACTTGACACTCTTCCAAAACATTATCAAGAAATATCTTTTGTTTTGATTGAGCCAACAGAATCAATCAACATAGGTACAACAGAGCAGCCAAAAATCTTGCAACTTGGAGCATCATTAATAGTAGAAGAAGTACTGAAATTCACAGAGTTCTTAAAGGAGAATCAAATCAACTTCACTTGGTCATATGCCGATATGCCAGGGTTAAATCCTAATCTGATAATGCATCATCTATCTATAAACACAAGGGCAAAACCTATGAAGCAAAAACTCAGAAAAATGCATCCACATGTTGCATTATTGGTTAAAGAAGAGTTAAAGAAGCTTTTAGATGTTGGATTCATTCGGTCTATTGACTATGCAGAATGGATCTCCAATATTGTACTTGTTTCAAAGTTGGACTGAAGGATTAGAATTTGTACAGATTTTAGAGATTTGAACAAAGCATGTCCCAAAGATGATTTCCCTTTGCCAAACATAGATATGATTGTTGATTTAACTGTTGGCCATGCAATGTATTCATTAATGGATGGATTTTCAGGATATAACCAGATAAAGATTACACCAGAGGATCAAGATAAAATAGCGTTCACATGCCCTTGGGGTACCTATTGTTGGAATGTCATTCCATTTGGGCTTAAGAATGCAGGAGCGACTTATCAAAGAGCAATGACCACCATTTTCCATGACATGATGCACACCTTCATGGAAGACTATGTGGATGACTTATTGGCCAAATCCAACACAAGAGAAGGACATCTAGAAATCTTGTTAAAGATCTTTATCAGAATGGAGAAGTTTAATGTTCGACTCAATCCAAAGAAATGTGTCTTCGGCGTTAAATTTGGAAAACTTTTGGGATATATTGTTTCAGAAAAGGGCATAGAGGTTGATCTAGGAAAAGTACAAGCTATAATGGACATGCCGCCACCATGAAATATTAGTCAGCTCTGATCACTGCAAGGATTACTACAATCCATCAGGAGGTTTATAGCTCAACTGGCAGACAAAATCTTACCATTTACACATCTATTGCATAAAAATGTCCCATTCAAATGGGGGGAAAAGTGTGAAGCAACATTTAATCAAATCAAGCAATATCTCATGAATACACCAGTCCTAATTCCACCAGTTCCAGGAAAGCCGCTCATACTCTATATTTCAGCAACAAAAGTATCTTTGGGAGCATTACTAGCACAGGAGGATTCTACAGGCAAAGAAAGGGCCATATACTATATCAGCAGAACTTTAACAAGTCATGAACTAAACTACACTTTCATTGAAAAATCTTGCCTAGCAGTAGTGTTTGCTTCTCAAAAGTTGTGCCACTATATGTTGGCTCATCCAGTTAAGTTGATAACCAAAATCGATCCACTAAAATACCTCTTAAGCAAAGCTACCTTAACAGGAAGACTTGCAAAATGGGTAATGATCTTAAGTGATTTTGACATTCACTATGTAGATCAAAGAGCTGTAAAAGGATAGGTCATAGCAGATTAGTTGGCCGAAGCACCTTTACAAGAAGAAAACCCAATGCACATTGAATTTCCTGATGCAGATGTCTTCACAGCAATAATTAAGAAATCATGGACATTGTACTTTGATGGATCTTACACACAACATGGCTCGGGGGCAGGGATTCTTTTTGTTACACCTGAAGGACATACCATCCCAAAATCATATCGGTTGATGTTTCTCTGCACAAATAACATAGCTGAATATGAAGCATTGCTCACAGGAATGAAGATAGCATTGGACTGGCGGATTACAGAGTTGCAAGTCTATGGTGATTCACAACTTTTCATTAATCAAATCAATGATGATTATTAGACTAAAGATGATAAGTTGCTACCTTACAAGAACATGGTGGACAATTTTAAAAACTATTTTGTGGCAATCAAGTTTTTACAAATACCAAGGATTGATAATAAAGCTGCAGATGCAATGGCTACAATTGCTTCCTTGTTACAATTATCAGAAAATAAAAAACGGTACGAATTCTTGATGGAACAATTGTTTTCTCCCGCCTATGATAATCCTGCAACCCAAGTCATATGCCATTTAATCGGTTCTAATTCATATTTATATGGCAATATTTATACCTATCTGAAAAATAACATCTTATCTCCAGACTTATCTTGAAACCAAAAAAGGAATTTCATACGCCAATCATCTTGTTATACCTTGATCATTGATATCCTTTACCAACATGGTCTTGTTGGTACGCTCCTTCAATGTCTTGAACGTGACGAATCTGAACAAGCCTTACAAGAGGTTCATGGTGGTATTTGTGGAACTCATTCAAGTGGTTTAACCTTAGCCAAGAAACTTGTTAGAATGGGATATTATTGGCCTACCATGGAGAGAGAATCTTTTACTTTTTTCAAGAAGTGTTCTAAATGCCAGATCCATGGGAATCTTATTCATGCACCTGCACAAGAACTGTAGCCTTTCACTCTGACATGGCCTTTTTCTCAGTGGGGACTAGATCTTGTTGGAAAAATCCATCCTTCATCATCAAATGGGCATAAATTCATCATCATGGCTACAGAATATTTTACAAAATGGATCGAAGTTGTTCCTTTGATGACCGTGACCAATAAACAAATCTCTTCATTTATCTTCAATTACATCATCTGCCGATATGGAATTCCTAATTCTATCATCATTGATAATGGGAGGCCTTTCAAGAATCAGGATGTTGATGAACTTTGTGAAAGATTTCACATCCAACACAGGTTATCTACACCTTACTATCCACAAGGAAATGGTCAAGCAGAAGCTTCAAACAAAATAATCTTGAAGATCTTGAAGAAGACGGTAAATGATGTCGGTCGTGATTGGCATGTCCAGTTAAATCTAGCTTTGTGGGCATACATAACCAACATTCACACACCAACAAGAGCTACCCCATATGCCTTGGTATATGGAGCAGAAGCGATCTTACCATTAGAGGTTGAAATACCTTCGCTTAGGGTTTCACTCAAAGGATTGATAAATGATGAAGACTACCGAGTATCTCGTCTGCAAGAGTTGGAATTGTTAGATGAAAGACGTCAACATGCAGTTGATCATTTGAAGGGTTATCAACAAGTTATGTCCCATAGCTACAATCACAGAGTTAAACCACAGACATTTCAAGTAGGTGATTTAGTCTTGAAAGAAAATCCACGCAATCAGCAAGACAGAGAAAAGAAAGGAAAATTTGAACCAAATTGGCTTGGTCCATTTGTCATCATTGCAGCATATGGTTCTGGAGCGTATCAATTATCTACGTCAGAAGGGGACCTGTTTGAAGAACCGATCAACAACATTCATTTGAAGAAGTTCTATGTCTGAATCATCAAAAAAGTCCTGAAAAAATAGATAAAAATCAAAAAGTCCTAAAAAAATACATAAAAATCAAAAAAGTCCTAAAAAAATACATAAAAATTAGAAAAAAAAAAAAAAAAAAAACAAAACAAAACAAAACAAAAAAATTCACATGATCTAAAAAAGTGCAATAAAAATAAGTGGTGAAAACCTGGCAAATAGGCGCTACTTGTGATCAAAATGGGCTCCTCTATCTATTACCTTATGTCTTCCATTCGCTTTACGACATCATCTATCCATTTCTATCATTTGTACATATCTATCATATCCATATCATGCAACGGGAATCCTTGTGTTTCATCATGGCTTGATGAAATTTGTACATATCCATAATATTTAGGTTGTGTTTACACTGGTGGTAGAAACACAGACTAAACAAGAGAGGGGCAACGAGCTTTTAGAATATCACAAACAGACAAATGACGATTTGACAAAACACAACATACATTGACGCATTAAATCAACCACAACACCAAAACAATCACTCAATGCCAATGAAATCAAACAACATGGTCAAAACAATGTTAGTCAAAAACACAAACATAAATCTTGATAACCAAGTTGGATGATCTTAATCTAAATAATGTTTGGAATACTTTAGGAAAAATTTGAATTGTTGGTTGATTTTCTATCATATCTCTGGAGCAATTCAATGATGTATTGAACTATAAAAGCAAGGAAGGAGTATGATTTTTCTTTGTTTGTTGTTTGTGAGTGAATCATTGGTACTATGCAAATTGGTCACGAGACATGCTCTACTAAGTATCATTGATGAAATTTCAAAATTTGCATGGGAAACGGGTTAACTCTTGTCTGTTTATGGAAGCGATACTCAGGTCATCTCGGTTTAATTATACCTAGATGCTTGTATTAACTTGCTATATCAAAAATCATGAAAGCAATACTCAGGTCATCACTGGTGCTAACATACCCTTTGATGCTTGTATTAACTTTCAACATTTCAATGCTATATGATGACACAAAAAGCACAAATAAGCTCTCAGAATGGCAATATTGTACAGATACCCTGCATGGTTAGTATAGATTACATTCATTCTAGAATTTTCATTTTGCATTTATATATTTTTCCAAAAGCTGGCAAAGTATAAAAGTTTCATATCTTTCCAATAAATGACTAAGTACATTTTGACATTCACAAAAACATCATCACATACATTTTTCATACATATTTGCATCAGAAAATCATAAAAAAAAAAAAAACAAAGCATATATCATAATCAAAAAAAATCATGGGCATAAATAAATTGTACCATCCATCATTTCACATTCATATTCATAAAATCATTCATCAATAGATTGCAATCATATCATAACATTGCACTTTCATTTTCATATCTAAAAATCATGCATATATATACATCATGAGCATTAACATCGTGAAACCATCACATAAAACATCATGCATATAGAAAATAGACACATTCATCACATAAGGAGTCATCGCTGAATATCATATATCTCAAAAATGAATGTCAAATGTACAAAAGATGTCAATTATGCATGACATAACATCATCAAAAATGGGACCATATCAGTATGTATACAAATGTCTCAACAGAGTATCAATAAGACATATAAGACATCATGCAAAAAGCACTATGAAGTGCTATCCTCTGATGCTCCTGGTCTAGGACCTACCCCACCTGTACCTGATGGACCTACTCCACCTGCCCCTGATGACCCTCCTAGAGATAATGGCTGAGATACACCCCTGCTGGTAGCCCGAGAGCAACTATGTGTAGACCGAGACTGTGTATAACTCATTCTCTACTCGGGTGGCACTGCATCATGATACCTGGTCCTATAGAACTTTGCCTCTCGGGTGTCCCTGGTCACCTCTCTCATCATGTCACCAATTGAGGTACCTACTGCTGCTCTCTATAGACTGTCAGCTAGGGCCATGGCCTACTCACCCTATCATCTGGCTGTATCTCTCTCGACTGTCACTATCATCAACTGTCCCTATAGCTGTGTAGCCAAGGCCTGTGCCTGTGCTAACTGACCCTGTAAGCTCTGCACTCTACTCTACAAGGTAGCTATCTGACTCGGCACCACTGGATCTACTGAAGATGATGGAGCTAAATGTCTCATCCGCGGTCCACCTTTGCCACCACCTCCTCCACCACTATCACCTCCACTCTCCTCATCACTACTATCTCCATCCCCATCTGACTCATCATCATCATCCTCCTTGGATTCATCACCCCTTGAAGCCACCTCTCGCTGTCGCATATGTCCCCCTATATGTGGTCTCTAATTTGCAACTAGAGCGGAAGGTTCATCAGGATCAAATAATCATGGCATAGGATGTTCCAACACATACTGACCATACTTTGGAGTCATCCCCCTGTCAAGAATATCAGCTCTATAGTCCCACATCTGTACTCCCAAATTGGTGAACTCTGCCACTGCTGCATCATATGCAATCCGCAGACCCCACACTGTAACCTCCTGTTGCCGACGCACATAAATAGAAGAACCCTGGGGCATACCTTGAGGCCGACCATACTATCGCCACACTCAACCAAGAAGAAACCTCTCAATAATCCCAAGAGTATGACCAATCAGATATCTAGCGGTAAAGACATAGGGCATCTCCCTAGCATCCTCTGGCCATGCCTCACAATCTACATAGGGCCTCCAGTATACTGTATCGAGATCATCCAGAAGATGTTGCCAATGATCCAATTTTCTCAGCCTCGGCTGAGCAATGACATCAGTATATCTGAATCTATACGGTCGACCAACAGGCTATTGTCCATGAGTCAATGGTCGCATAACAAAAAAATGCTCCCATGCCCATATCTGTAAAAGTGAACAACCAACAGCTAAACTCTGGCCTTGACCATGCACAACATGGTGTAACTCATCATATAAATGTGCAAGCATGCACGATCCCCAAGCAAATCGTGTACCTTGCATCACCATACTCTCAAGTACACGACCCCACCCGACTGCAAAACCCTTCGACCTATGGTCGGGGCACAAAACACCTCCAATGAAGCCTGCAAGTATGGAGGGTAAGGACACATACGAATCCGTCATCTCCGCCCATGAGATATAATATCCCGCAATATGATCATCTCTGAATATCCGCCTCAAAGCATCAGTACCTCCCGCCTCCCGGCCGTCAAATCTCATTATCTCACCCATCACTGGAATCTTCAGGATGCAATACACATCCTCAAGAGTCACAGTAATCTCTCCTGTCGGCAAATGAAAGGTATTCATGTCGTTGTGCCACCTCTCTGCAAGTGTTGTCAATAAGGCTTTGTTGAGACGCACCTCAGGCATGTCAAGTAATGAGGTCAGTCTGCATGCCTCGATCACATCTCTATCCGCCTGTACAAGCTATGGAATCAATCTCCATGTCTTCGGAAATTTTTCCTGTAACTGCAAGACGCTCAATATCTCTTGTTGAATAGGAAGAATCATCAAGTCAAAGCAACATCAATATCAAATCACCACGAAAAATCAATCAAATCTAAATATCAAATTTATCAAAATCCTGTTTGTTTTTAACAACTTTAGAAGCAAACTTATCAACCAAAACTATTTGTTTTTCAATCAAATCTGAAAACAAATTTATCAAAATCCTGTTTGTTTTTAACAACTTTAGAAGCAAACTTATCAACCAAAACTATTTTGTTTTTTATTTTCATGAAAACAAATTTATCAAAATTTTGTTTGTTTTTAACAACCTTAAAAGCAATCCTATCAACAACTATTTGTTTTTAACAACTTTAAAAGCAAATTTATTAGCTATTATTTGTTTTCCAACAACCTTGGGAACAAAATAATCACAAAAAAATCATCAAATCAGGACAACGCAATACACAAACAATCAATACAACGTCATGCATTGTCAAATTGGTAATGGGCGCTAAGAAATAAAGGGCGCTACAAAAAACTTAATGGGCACTACAAAAACTTTGCTACATAATGAAGGGCATTATGGAAAACATAAAGGGCACTACAAAAATACTAAAAGGCGCTAAAAGAATGCATGAAGATACAAAAAGGTTGGAAAACATGCCCTAAATGGAAAATTTTCAAATAACAAAAGTTTAACGGGGTACATACCGTGGGTCCATAGTGTGTCGGCCGCTGATGTTGTCGGATGCACTTGAAACGGTGTTGGTGGGTAGGAAGTGCCATCTTTCTCACTCCAAAGCTCAAAAATTTCAATTTTTACTAGGTTAAAATGGGAAAATGACATTTTTAACCTATTTAAAGGTAAAATTGGGACATTTTATCACATTTTATCATAGCAAGGGCAATTTAGGTTATCAATTTTTCATCTCATGTCTTTCCATGTAAATTTCTTCACATCATAATTTTCGAACGATGAATCGACATCTTAAAAATCATAAAAATAAAAAAATTCCAACAAATTTAAAAATTCAAAAAAAAATTCACAAAAATCAAAATCTTATCGATTCATCGTCTGAGGGGGCATATACCTATCAACATTTGACAATCAGCATCTTGGGAAAATTTCAAAATTCTTTGAAGTAATGCGTAAAACACATCACTTCAAAGAGGGGCAAAATGTATACACCTAAAAATGGTCACATCACAATAGTCTAGTAATTAATTAAATATTTTTTATATTTAATTAAATCTCTGAATTCAATCTGTGTATAAATAAATCTAAATAATTTATTTATATTGTTCATTCTTTCATTTTGATTAAATAAATAAGTTTATATAATCACTTTTCTTATCCATTTCTTAAATTAATTAAATAAACATTATGATTTATTTATATTAATTATCATATAATCTTGGCTTGAATATTTTATTCAAATAAAGATTAAATATTCTTCTCTTCTAAAAATCTTCTAAATTTCATTCACAATTAAATATTCTAAATATTTAATTAATTCTTCCAAATTCTATTCACAATTAAATATTCCAAATATTTAATTAAATCTTCTAATGTCTATTCACATCAAATATTTCAAAAATGTTTTAAATCCTCAAACTCACATAAAATTAAATAAATTTATTTATTTAATATTGGATTATCTACAACAACCGTGAAATAACTTCAAAATAGAAAATCAATAAATTTCTCTATTTCTAAGCAAAGTTGTTCCCGTGGGTTGAAGACAAACCTCCATTCTTCTCTCCAACCTCCCAACATCTTCCATTTTCCTCTCAACCTCTCCATCTCTCACCATTCAAATTTACCAGACAATCTCATAGCCATTGATCTTTGCCAGCTAGGCTCTTGCTTGTAAAAATCTATAAAAAGGACTGTCAAGTCTTTGAAAAAAAGAAGTTTGCATACAGGAAAACTATAGTCAATCAGCCTTCCAGCATCCATAGCCTTTAGAATCATAGCATAGCATAGCTTAGCATATTAGCAATCCATATCATGGCACATCATCTTCATATCATAGCTTCAATAGCATTCATAATCCACAGCCCCTGTGCATAATCTACAGCCCCTATGCATATCCATATATCAACATTTCACTCCACCAGCATATAGGATAGAGAAGTACTCTCCCTTTGCATACTCGTTCTACAGGTTGCCATTCTAAGAAGCTTTGCTTATACAATCTGAGAGCAGCAGCTTCAAGCAAATCACTGGAGACAGAGGACAATGGAACGATTCTGAAGAAGCTCTGTTTGATTTCTTTGATTTCATTCTATTTAGCTTTCTTTAGTTTAATGTTGCATTGGTGTGTTTTTGTTATCTTATTTTGATACTAACATTTCCCACACACACTACTCATGATGTTTGGAAGAAGTTGGAAGGACTGTATGAAGGAAATGAAAGAGTAAATTTGACAAAGAAGCTGGTGGCAAAGTGAAGATATGAGAATCTAAAAATGGAAGAAGGTGAAGAGTTTACAAGTTATTTCCAAAGGGTTTAGATGACAGCCAATGAAGTTAAAAATCAAGGGGGAAAGTTGACCGATGAAGATATTATTGAGAAGATCCCGATCACCCTACTAGATTGCTATAGTGATAAGATCTCAATTATTGAAGAAATGTATGATCCTACAAAGTATTCTAAAGAACAGTTGTTTGACACCTTGCAAGCATTTGAGATGAGAAAGTTCAAGAAAGAAGACAAGAAAGAATAAAAGATGGAAATGACATTTAAGGAAATGAAGATTGAAGATGATCCGAAGAGTGATGGTTTTGATGAGTTGGAAGTGAACTTCACCAGGAAGTTGAAGAAAGGTACTGGAAAGTATAAAGGTATGTTTCCCTTTAAATGTTTCAGTTGTGGTAATATTGTTCATTATGCTTCAAGATGTCTGAATAGAGATGTACATAAGAAGAACAAAGATTATAAAGATAAGGATAGAAAGGATAAGAAATACAAGAAGTTATACTATATTAAAGAAGAAACTGGAATATTTGACGATGAATTTGAAAATGAGGTTGATGGTAGTGAATGCTTATTCTTAGCTTTGGAAAGAAAATTTGTATCTTCTAACCCTAGAAAATGTGCAAGCAAGAAGGCTCTGGAGAATAAGAGGAATAGGATGGAAGGTACTTTGGTTACTACCTTTCATGCAAGAAAGGATGAAGACTACTAGGTTGTTGGTAGTGCATGTTCTAATCACATGACTGGAGATAAGATTAAGTTCACTAAACTTTAAAGTATGATGGTGGTTTAGTCATGTTTGGTGATGATTCAAGAGCTAAGATTTGTGGGAAAGGTTCAATTAGTTTTGATGGAGTACACAATATTGATGATGTATAATATGTGAAGGGTTTGAGGCATAACCTTTTGAGTGTTGGACAAATGTGTAGCAATAGTTTTAAACTTGTGTTTCATAATAATACTTGTGAAATAAAAAAGGATATAGAAATGGAGACATGGTTGTTGTTGGAAGAACTCATGGAAACATCTGTCAACTTACAGGAGTTGATGTTCAATGCTTTGTATCTCAAGTCAATGAAAGTTGGTTATGGCACTGGAGAATGGGACATGTGAATTTTGATAACCTAGTCAAAATCAGTTCAAAGGATATTGTTTGAGGTCTACCTAAGATCACAAGGTCTGGTAATACTATTTGCAGGAGTTTTTAGTTGGGGAAACAGACAAGATGTAGCTTTAAGGGAAAAGAGCACTCTACTATTGGAATGCTCGAATTAATTCATATTGATCTCTATGGTTCGACTAGAACAAGAAGCTTGAATGGTGACAGGTATTTCATGCTACTTATTGATGATTATTCTAGAATGAAATGGGCTACTTTTCTTAGAGAAAAGACTCGGGCTCTAGATAGGTTTAAAGTGTTCAAAGCAAGAGTGGAAAATGAAGTAAATTTGAAAATAAAGCATTTGATATTTAACAAAGGAGGAGAATTCACTTCTAGTGAGTTTAATGCATTCTATGAACAACATGTCATAAAGAGATAGTTCTTTGCAGTGAGAACCCCTCATCAGAATGGGGTAGTTGAGAGGAAAAATAGGACAGTACAGGAAGCTGCAAGAACCATGATGAAAGAATCAAATGTACCGAATGTGTACTAGAGAGAGGCAATACATACTACTATTTATGTTCTTAATAGAGTTCAGATTAGAGGGAACACCGCAAAGACTCCTTTTGAGTTATGGACTGGTAAGACTCCTATTGTGAAGTACTTTAAAGTATTTGGAAGCAAATGTTACATTAAAAGAGATGATGAAAATCTTGGAAAGTTTTATGCTAGATGTGATGAAGGAATTTTTCTCGGGTACTCTACCACTAGAAAAGCATATAGATGCTACAATAAAATATTGAGGAAGATTGTAGAAAGTGCTAATGTGAAAGTTGATGAAGACATGCATAGAGCTATTAAGATAAGTGAAGTTGAACCTGATGATCCTATTTGTGGACATATACCTGAGGAGAACAAGGAGAAGGAAGATGAAGAGAAAGAAGAACAAACTAAAGAGGAAGAAGAAGAGAATGAATTAGAACCTATTGTTAAGACTCCTAAGTATGTACAAAAGAATCATCTGGAGGAACAGATAATTGGAGATAAGACTAGAGGTGTGAAAACAAGTAAAGTGGTAGCTAAGGTAAAATTGTGTTTACTTTTTAAAATTGAACAACATGTGAAGATGAGAGTTGGATGAAAGCTATGAAAGAAGAGTTGCAGCAGATAAAAAAGAATCAAACATGAGAACTAGTCCCTAGACCTATGAATAAGAATGTAATTGGCTTGAAATGGGTATTCTAGAATAAGCTGAATGAAAATGGAGAAGTTGTGAGGAATAAGGAAAGACTTGTATGCAAAGGATATTCACAAGTTGAAGGTATAGATTTTGAAGAAACATTTGCCCTTGTGGCTAGAATGGAAGCTATTAGGATGTTTTTGGCATTTTCTTCCCACAAGGATTTCAAAGTGTATCAGATGGATGTTAAGTCAACATTTTTGAATGGTGAATTGGAGGAAGAAGTGTACATGGAACAACTTGAAGGATTTTAGTTATCTGATAAATCAGACATGGTGTGTAAGTTGAAAAAGGCATTGTATGGACTGAAGCAAGCTCCCAAAGCTTGGTATGCAAGATTGGATATATACCTGACAAAGCAAGGATTTAGTAAAGGGTCTGCTGACAATAATCTCTACTTCAAAATGCAAGGTAACAAGATGTTGATAGTAGTTGTATATGTTGATGATCTCATCTTTGGTGGAAATGAAGGCATGTGTAAAAGGTTTGCTGAAGAAATGCAAAAATAATTTGAGATGACCATGATTGGTGAATTGAATTTCTTTCTTGGTCTACAAGTGAATCAAACTGATAAAGGGATATTCATTTCACAATCTAAGTATGTAAAAGAGTTGTTGAAGAAGTTTGGGATGGATGATTCCAAATCGGTTAGTACTCCTATGATAACCGGATGTAAACTGAGCAAAGATGATGATTCTACTAAAACTTATCAGAGCAAATATAGATCTATGATTGGTGGACTATTGTATCTTATTGCTACCAAACCGAATATTATGCATGCAGTATGTCTAGTTGCCATATTTCAGGTTGATCCTAAAGAAACACATGTCACAGTTGTAAAGAGGATATTTAGATATCTTAAAGGTACACTGGATTATAGCTTATGGTATCATAAGGGTGTTGATTTCACCTTGAGTACTTATACTGATGCAGATTTGGTTGGTTATGTGGATGAACGGAAGAGTACCAGTGGAGGTGCTTTCTTTCTTGGTGGGAGATTGGTTTCTTGGTTGAGTAAGAAGCAAGACTCGGTTTCTTTATCCACTATAGATTAAGCAGAATATATTGTTGGAGCATCCTGCTGCACACAAGTTTTGTGGATGGAGAAAACTCTAAAGGACATTGGATAATGGCTTATGGTATCCTAAGGGTGTTGATTTCACCTTGAGTGCTTATACTGATGTAGATTGGGCTAGTTATGTGGATGACTGAAAGAGTACCGGTGGAGGTTCTTTCTTTCTTGGTGAGAGATTGGTTTCCTGGTTGAGTAAGAGGTAAGACGCGGTTTCTTTATCCACTGTAGATTAAGCAGAATATATTGTTGCAGCATCTTGCTGCACACAAGTTTTGTGGATAAAGCAAACTCTAAAGGAAATTGGAGTCATATGTAATGAGCCCATTCCTATTTTCTATGACAACGTGATTTCTATAAATATTTCAAAGAATCAGTTATGCATTTAAGAACAAATCACATATCTATCAAATGCCATTTCTTGAGATAAAAAGTGTTGGAGAATGAAGTTAGATTGGAGTATGTGACAATGAAGGAACAAATTGCAGACATATTTACTAAGGCTCTTCTAAAGGATACTTTCAAGCATCTTAGGGAGAGGTTCGAGGTCATTGGCCCTCCAAACTAGGTGCACATGAAGGTGCATCAGTCCAGTGAACTCACAGATTCTTCATTTATCTAGACTGATGAATGGTTCTACTCTGCAAAGGGAGTAGAAAAGGTTTTCATTGTTGCAGTATGAGTCTAATGGGTGCACTCCTAAGGGGGAGTGATTAGAGCGTTTGTTCTTTTTCATTGATGTCAAAGGGGCAGAGAAAGTCATGTGAAAAATAGTTGCAGAAGAAAAGAAGATGTTCTCCCTGAATATTGTGTAAGATGTTGTCTTTGATGGCTTTTCACATCATGTGTTGCTATCAATGACAAAGGGGGAGATTGTTGCAAGTATGAGCTAGTTTGGTGGTGTTGTCATTAATGTTGTCATTAATGTCAACACAGTTTAGTATGTTGTAGATTATACATGTATAGTTCAGATGTTGTTGAGATGTTGTGAGTACATGGAGCTATCTTTATGGCGTTGCAGATGTGCTAAATTGGTGAGTTTCCAAGTGATTTTGAGAAAATTAATAAAGAAGAGAAGTCAGAGTGATGAGTATGTTTAGAATGAGCTCCGGTATGTGCTCTGCATTTCTCCTATGTTGATCCTATGCTTGTAGGTGTGTTATTGGTGGTCTCATGATGATATCTCCTAAATTTGAGCTTCTATTTTGATGGTATGTGGAAGTTACGTTCAGTGGTGTGTGAATTGTTCTGGCAAAGTTGGTCTTCTATGGACTGGTAGAAATGTTTCTACTCCGCAATCCTCTGTTGTTTTGTTTCAAATCATGCATATCTATGATATGTCTTGTGAAGGTGTTTTATGGGCTCTAGCAAATAATTTTGAAGTTTGAGGATCCAAAAGTCATGTTTCAGTGTTGTTGTGTGTGTTTGCACAGTCTAGATGGACTGGTGGAAGGTGTTCAGTGTTTGAAGTTTGTTGCACTTACTTCAGATATATCTAGAGTAATCTGAGATGTGTTCTTGTGCATAATGAAGCATGTTGTGGTGTCTACATGTCATCTTCTTGTTGGGAAGCATGTACATCAATGTTCATTTGTGTTTTCATTAGGTTTGGTCAACCTGGTGTTTACACTTCATTAAAAAAATTAAGGAAGTGTGTGATTGATTAGATACATTATCTTTTGGTCTTGGGTAAATGTTTTATTGGTCCACTCTCATTCCTTTCCACCACAAGAATGTTGAGTTTCTGACCTAATTTGAATTTATGAAATGAGGGTTTTTTTGTGGTTGACCTTAGAGAAAGTTTCCAAGGTTGAAGATGGTATAAATGAAAGATGAATTGTGAAGAGTTGTATGACAATGTGATGCAAAGTGATAAAGTAAGCCACAATTCATAAGACCAAAAGTGTGTGAAAATTTGTTGAGGCAATAGTTCTTTATTGTGTTAGATTCTTGAAGGAAGTGAGCTAAAGGTTTATGCAATCCTTTATTCAAGGCTATGAATGTTTGTTAATTGATGTGGTGGATCTTCTATTCTCTTTTGTATCTGTAGGTAGTGAGCCTCCCTATTGGATAGTGAGTCCTTTCTGTAGGTAGTGAGCCTTTGTATTTGCACAATGAGTCCTTTTTGTAGGTAGTAAGCCTTTGTATTTGGACAATGAGCCTTTGTATTTGGTTTTATAATCTTTTATATTGTAAGTTAACCCTCACCATGGTTTTTCCCTCATTGGGTTTTCCACATAAAAAATATGGTGTTCATTATGCTGATTTTACTTTCTGTTATTTGTGTTTCATGCTCATACTTAATAACAAAATAGTGTGGTAGTGGATTTGATAAGTGTTGAAGTTTAAGTTTGAATTTTTGTGACAACTGATTCACCCCCCTCTCAGTTGTTTTGCATCTGTTTAACACTTTTTTTCCTTTTCAAGATCTCTTCTTAGAGCAACAATCTCTTCTTCAAGCTTTATGCATCTGTCAACTTCGGCTTGGAGCTTGGATTGAATCACATCTTCTGATCTCTTGGCTTCCTCTAGCTTCAACTTCAAATCTACCACATTTTGGGTAGATTCTTCTAGTTCCTTGCTTAGTTTATTTGACTCTTTTTGAGCAAGTTTATTTTGTTGCTTGTTCTCCCTTTTAACTTCTCAATCTCATCTCTAAGATCATCTATCTCATCTAGAGCACCAATGAGTTCTCCTTCCAGGTTAACTACTCCTTCTTCACCCTCTTCAGGAAGATCTCCATCCTTTTCATTCTTCTTCTCCTCAGACTCTTTTTCCATAAAGAGAAACTCATGGTTTCTAGCAATAAAGGCACAATTTTTTTCATCATCTAAGCTATTATAGTCTGATACATCACTATCTTCTTGGATATATAGACTTTTCTTTTTCTTCTGAAAGTTCCTTTTCTTAGGGTAGTAGGGTTTCTTCATCTTATCATCTACCTCTAGTTCAAAGTTACCTAAGTTCTTATTGTAAGGACATTTAGCAACAAAATGACCTACTTTACTGCATTCAAAAAATTTGAAGGCCAACCTACCTTTATATTTGTTGGATCCTCTTCTTAGTCTTCTAATGAATTTTTCCTCTTCTTCATCAGTTTCATCATCCTCAGTTGGATTCGTTTATGCCTTGTCCCTTTTTGGAGACACATCCTTCTCCTTGTTGATAGTCTTGAAGGCAGATTCTTTCTTGGATGGTTCTTCATCTCTCATCCTCATCTCATAGGCTGTGAATATACCATGCAGTTCATTTAGAGATAGTTTGTCTATTTCTCTTCCTTCTTCTATCGATGAGATCTTAGAATCATACTTGTATGTCATTGACCTAAGAACTTTTAGTACAACCACATCCTCTTTTCTCCTTGTTGATAGTCTTCAAGGCAACTTCTTTCTTGGATGGTTCTTCATCTCTCATCCTCATCTCATAGGCTGTGAATATACCATGCAGTTCATTTAGAGGTAGTTTGTCTATTTCTCTCCCTTCTTCTATCGATGAGATCTTAGAATCATACTTGTATGTCATTGACCTAAGAACTTTTAGTACAACCACATCCTCTTTTATCTCTTCTCCATATCCTTTGATAGAGTTCACAATATCATTAACTCTCATAAGATAGTCTGCAATTTTTTCTTCCTCTGTCATTCTTAGACCTTCAAACCTACCTTTCAGTATTTGCAGCTTTGCTAGTTTTACCTTGTCATCTCCTTCATAAATCTTCTTCAATGTATCACAGACATCTCGTGCATTCTTACAATACATAACTTTGTTGTGCATAGACCTAGATAGACTATTCATGATAGTGAACCATGCCTTTTCATTGTTCTCAAAGTCCTTTTTGGTTGCAACATCAGTAGGGGGTGTGGAAGGTGGTGTGTATCCATTTACTACTGACATCCACACACCAAAACCTAAGGATCCCAAATATCCTTTCATTAATGAGCTCTAATAAGAATAATATGTTCCATTGAACTTAGGTGGCTTGGTTGAGGAGGTGCTTTCCTAATTGGCCATTTGTGTCCACAAATTCAAGGACCTACCTGAGCTAATTAAGCTTCTCCTAGGGAACCTAGGGCTCTGATACCAATTGTTGGAACACAACAGTCTACTGAGAGGGGGGTGAATTAGTAGATATTAAAATTCTAGCCTTCCTAAAACCTTTTGTGTAGACTACTTTCTTTAACCCTTAATGTGCAAATATTAAGCATGTGATAGAGAAATATAACCAAGCACACAACACATCACATAACACATGATATATGTGGAAAACCCAAGATGGGAAAAACCATGATGAGAAATACTGCTAGGATCTACTGTCCTAATCCAGTCTCACAAGAAATGAAGTTTAGTTACAATATTTTAGGGCACCAACCCAAGGAAGAAAAAACTCCCTAATTTAGGATCAACTCCAAGGAGACACCAATCCCCTATTATGAGCACCAACTAAGTACAAATCAGGCTACAACCTATTACAAGACTTAAAGCTCAAATATGCATATAAATGGTTCTACATAAACTTGAGATGCATCAATACATACAATACATTATTACACTTGTTACAACTTTCTTTATGATGTTGAAGCTGCACTCTCAACAATACATCCCTCTACTCTATACTTTGTCTTACTCTGCACTCTCTTCTCTACTGCATATTAAGCACAATCTCTTTTTTCAAAGCACTGTGCACTAACTGACTTCTCACACACCTCACCACTTGCAGACTTGACACTTAGACAATACCTAATTGTCTTTCATCTTTACCAACCTGCAATCATTACTTCAAGATTCTCCCTACCATCTAGATCTTCTCAAATCTCCTGCTAGGGTTTCCTTCACTTGCAAAGTTCACCAGCAAGCTACATGTACATCGAGCTACATGCCATCATCCAACTTATCATAAAGACATTTGATAAGGTTTATCAAATATCACCATACCTCTGCATTGAACCACACAACATTTAATTCTAATACAAAGAAGTTTCCTTCATTCTCTCTATAAAACCCTAAAATCTGATTATGCATTCAATACATTCTCCTGACCATTCGATCGGATCTTTATCTTTTGATCTATGACATTCTATTTCACTATTTTGTGCATCAAATCACCTTACTTCTATCATCAAGGTAGGTAGATCAATAAATTTTTATCTTCAAGTTGGTTTGCAGGCGAAACCATGTTTACATGCAATTAGTCATTCATGATTTCCTTGTTCAAATCTGAACCATCGATCTCCAACCCTTGCACCATGATCCTACATTCTTTGTTCATCGTCACAACTTTAAAATACAACCATCTGATAAATGGTTGTTTGAATCTCCATCATTGATCTATCATATCACTTTGTTGAAGAGACACATACTACGATCCCACCAATGTCCAACTATCCTCCATGTCATTGCCAACTAATTCACAACAACAATGCGAATTATCATATTGAACAATTGCTCTTCGCCACTTGTCGGCCTTCGCCACGATCCACCATCACCATCCAATCAACATTGATCAATCTTCATCATTCCCTGCTAGCCCCACGAGTCTTGATCGGGCCCCACTAGATTCTCAATGGGGTATGCAGGCAACTGCCACATATACACCTCTTATGTCACCTATCAACATCACATCACCTTCCACTAACTTCATATTTTTCCTTCGCAGGTCCCACTAGACATCAACGGTCATCATTTTTCCATCGTGGAGTAATATCTACCATTGATCAAGCAATATTGCAATGTCGGAGGAACTTCAAATTCCTTAACCAAGTCATGGAGTTCTTAAATTTCTTAACTCCCCGATCTATCGATCATGCACTATCACGCCGATAAAATTCTCATTATTCCTTATCACTCCATCGAAGAGAGCCCTTCCAGAATCCTACCAATACACCGGTGATGAAATGATCATCGAGTCATCAAAGAAACTTCTTCTTGACTCCTATCGATACACTAGTGTCCTACCGAACTGATGGAAATGTATACCCTTAAAGCGCTAGGCAGAGGGGCCGGTCACCTCCACGGGATGAATGACATAAGTTATTACTTATGTGACCTGCAACCTGCAATACCAAGTCACTGACAGAATATAAACTATTTGAACTCTTGTGACTATAAACTCCTGCACACGTAGGGTTTAACTGATAAACCCTAGACCAAGAGCATGAACAAATGAATGTTGACATCTCCATTAACATCAAGACCTGCACAATACCTTTCTGGAAAGCTCTCAAGAGACCCAATTCAAATTTTCCATCTAATTTTCCATCAAATCCACTCCTCTCACACTCAACCTCTGTTGTTATTCCAACAATCTCCCTTGCTTGATTTGCACTTTTGACATCAATGACAACTATATGCCAACACCTTATTGATTTCTACTTGCAATGGTTACACACTTTTTTGTTACCTAACATGACACCAATCACTAAATTTCTTGACCTCCCACAATCATAAAAAATAGAAAATATTTTACCAATTTTATGCAAATAGAAAAAAAAATGCATGTTCTCCATAATTTTGTGAGATAACCAAGGATATTTATCTTAAGTAAAATTTGAATTGTCATATTCTTAGTGAATCGTGCACAACATTATATACCTTTTTATATGTTATATCTATTGAATATTTTTTTTATAAATTATAAACTATTGTTATCTTACACATATGATGCAAGGTATAGAATTAGTTATAATAAGTCTAATGCAAATAGTTATGTATTAAATTAATGATAAATTTTAGGGGTTAAGGTAATAATTGAGTATAATTACTGTGTAGCTCATTGATCAACCATCCTTAACTGATATGTTCAACTATTTTAGTGGCCTATAGGAACACCCTCTTTGGTTTAAGTTAAGCTTGAAGAGTAAGAGAGTTTACCCACTCTCATAGTTAGCCTTTAACCTTCCTAAATTTGTATATCATCCTATCTTTACCCCCTTGGCATGAAAAAACCCTAGTCTTGAATGTGAATAAATCCTTTAGGATTTTGGGCCTACTATTTTAAGACCTAACATTTATGCATTGTTTCTAGGGATATAAATATATAAAAAATGTTTTTTAAGGCCCTATAACTTTTTGATGCTACTATTTATATTTTTATATTATGCACATAGTGAATTTTAAATGGATGAAATGGATTAAGATCCCCTTTTCTTGATGCTAATGAAATCATGCAATTATAAAATAAATGAAGGGAAAGAGAAGTGAATGACAAGATTGACATAATAGATCAAGTCGAAGAAATGAAAATGGATATTGAGGCTTAGATAACTCTACAAAAATCTCAAATTATATAGAATTCTTAGTTAAAAAAATCACATGTCCAAAATATACAACAACCTAATCAACATAGAAACCCATAAATTTCCCTAATGTGCACCATTAGAACATCCCCAACTAGTAAGAAGGATTACAAGGGAACAATAAATTGAATGTGGGAAAAAAACATGAGAGTAAATCCTAGAAGAACAACTCAGAGGTTTCCTCCAATCAAATAGCCTCCTGGGATTGATAGATATAAATAGTTGTATTTTTTTGGGATCCTTGGTTATCCAAATCTCATTCTAAATGAGATTAGAGGAATAATCCAAAGATTCTAGGGAAATAATGTAATAACTAGTGAGGAACACCTTGAACACTTCATTAATATCACCAGGAGGACTACAAGGTTGAAGATGAAGATGTTATGATGGAGTTATTTGTGTATTTTTTAGAGGAAAGTATAAAAGAGTGGTACAAAAATCTTTCCTGATAACATTGACATATGAGAAAAATTCATGAAATTATTTAGATCATATTATAGTTATAGAGTTGACCCTAAAATTTCCATCGATGAGCTCACAACCATAAAAAAGGGTTTCAATGAAATCATTATTGAATTTAATAGTAGAAGGTGTCAACAATGCAATTAAGGCTAAGTAATGAGCCATATGACTTGAGCTATATTGTGGTCCCTTTGATGCCAAAATTGGGTATTGTTTGAAGGATAAGAACACATAAACCATCTAAAAATCGTATGCCATTGAAATAAATATTGAAAGTAACATGAGGGATTCTAGTAAAAAAAGTAAGAGGGTAAATTTCAAGTTGGATCAATCTAAGAAAAGGGCCCCAACTAATCCTTTAATTATTGATTAAAAATTTAACAAATTGATGGGAATTGTAAATAACTTCTAATATAATATTTTAAGAAATGAAAAGGTGTTGCCACCTCCTAATGTTGCAACTCATTTTAATGAGGGAAAAAATTTACACAACATGCTTTAAATAACTATTATTAGACTAAAATATCACAAAAACATGAGAGGAAGAATATACCTAGTCAAAGAGACTTCAAACAATAAAGTAAGGTAACTCCTAATCTGCTTAGGAGAGGTATTATGTATTTGTAGGATTCTCCTCTATTGTGTGAGTTATTCTACCTTCCTCATGTTCTAGTTGGTTGTATGGATTCCATAACTAGTAATAAAAATGAAGATGTTCTTTATGAAGATAAAAATGCATAGATCATGAAGTGATTTCTTTGATCATGAAGATGTTGATTAGATATTTAAAAATGATCATGGTGTTGTCTCAAGGAAATATGAGTTGTCACTTCATGATTTGAATGATTAAAAGTAAAACGATGAGACAAAGGTGCCAAGGGAGAAACTATTTTAGATGATGACAAGAGTATTCTTACTAAGGTGCATTCATCTCTTCTCGTAATGGTTACATGCTCAAAGGTAGAAATTTTCCTCCTATAAACAACATTGTTGCAATACCAAGGGTAGAGGAACTTAGTTCAGAGAAAGAAATGTATACAACAAGGGATAATATCAAGAATGATAGTCCTAAGGAGAGGAAATTTGAAAAGGGGAAAGATCCAATATAACAAACATCCAACAAAAGGAAGAACATCCCTAAGGAAAAAATGTAACACCTATAGGTGTGAAGGACAAATCAAAGGGAAAGATTCATGTTGTAAAGTAGCAACACAATATTTCTCAAGTGTTGGATGGAGTTCTACGAAAGGGAAGAAGAAAAATGAAAAAAGTAATGATTTTGTATCCTATAGTTTTCTAATATATTTCATTTAGGCCAAGAAAACGATATAACAGTCCCACAAGGTACACCATTACCTATTTATAGCCCTATAGATATGGTGCAAGTGCCAATTCAAAGTATGATTATTGTAATTATTAGTGAAATACATGTAGGATACCTAAATATAGGGATAAATTTTTATCATATTTTTCTACTATAAAAGAGATTTATAAGTCTACTATAAACCCTAGCTCCACTACTATCCCAAAAGAAAAAGAAGAAACCATTGAGATGTATTAGGGAATTCTTTGTCAAATTGTCAAGAAAATGTTTATCCCATATATACCACATTTTTTTATCAATGTGTCCATAGTTGCATGCTAGACTCAAGAGCCTCAACAAATGTTATGCCTCTCATAGTCATGAACCATTTAGAGTTGAAGGTTTTTGAGTCCTAAGGTAAATATTTTTCCATGAATTCTCGTGAAGTCCATATTGTAGGCATTGTCAACAATGTAGAACTTCAATTGGCCACATATCCTAAGAATTCATTCCTAATGGATATAATTATTTTTTACTACCTAATTAAATGGGGCATTTTGTTATCTAGAAAGTGGCTCACTTCAATGGACGATAATATCCAAATGGGTCTATCATACACCACTATTCCATTGGAAGGTGAAATTATTAAATTACATGGGGAAAAAGGTGTATAATATAATAGAAGAATAATACAAGACAATAGATTAAGTGCACTATATAGACATAGATATTAATCACTTCATTAGGTATTATGATGAAGAAAATAGCGCTCGATTATGTAGCCTCACTCTATTTCTAGTCCTAGTGAAGATGCCAAGGATTTATGGATCATTTAATTTAATGATGCATGTTCTAGAGAGGTTTTAGGGGCTAGAGTTGTCCTTGTTTCACCTAATGGTGAAACATTTAAATATTCTTTCAAGTTGACATTCAAGTGCATAAATGATTGTTGATGGGTGTTTTTGCACTTCTCAACATAGAAAGAACATAAATGATCTATCTCTCTTAAAATAAATTCTCTAAAAACAAGTGGAAAAAAATATTCCAAGGTCTCTCAGATGTCAGGTCATGACTTGTGCAAAAATGACTCACTGTGGATGTGTGATTTGCTGGTAATCACAAGGGGCATTTATGGTTCACAAAGCATGGAAGTTATGGATCTATAATGGAGTTTTAGAATTCTATAAATTATGAACAATAGTAGCAAATTTATGATAGCAATCTGAAACTCATCTCATTTATCAGATTTAGCATTACTATGATGTTGTGGTTGTGTATTTGATTTAGATTTAAAAGAAAAAGAAAAAGGTTGAAGGGTTTAGAAGTTATTCTAACTCTAGGAGTATGAACAACAGCAATAATGAGAGGTGTTACAGTAGACAGACTTCCCAAAACTAAGTTTTGCTTAACCAAGAATATACTACAATGTCACAAAACTAGTGTCATCTTCTAAGGTCCTTTGCAGATTTTTAGACTTAACATTCACCTTATTAAGCATGAATCACACAATTGAACGTAAGTGCAGCAAGTGAACAAGCTCAAACTAGCTTTACACAATAATTTATCATCAATAAATTACTAAAAGTATGAGTTGGAAGTGCATCAAATACTGTAACATGCAATCACCATTAAAGCTGAACATTTACTAACAAGCTGAAAATGAACTTAAACAATAAATAATCAAGCTGAAATAACACATGCAATATGGAGGCTAAATCATGCACACACAATGAGCAAACTCAAATAAACACCAAACTTCAATGGTTTCTTATATATTGTTGCAGAGTGTCTTTACACAACAACTCATCTCTCTCTTTGAAAATGAGAGGATGCCCCTATTTATAGTTTTCAAAAAGTAGAATGAATGGTCAAGGTTAATTCACAATGAATGGCCCAGATTCATTCTAGCTTAGGGTTTTCAAATCACCCAATATGAGTACAAAATTTACAATATAAAATAGGCTACTTTTTCTTTTCCCTATTTTTTCCTTCAGACTATTTTTTCTTCTACCTACCCTTTTAAATATTCATCCTCTATTATAGGATTTCCAGCTTCTTTTTGTAATGAAGCATAATAGACAAATTTTCCTATAACAACCTGAAGCTTATCCCATTCAGAGAAGTTAGAATTGGTGATTCTAAAGGTGATCCTCTTGAAATCATCCACCATTTCATCATGATTCCACACACATGTATCTCCCACTTTGACCATTTTCTTCGATTCTGGGAAAGCCCGCATGACAAAATCCATAAAGTATGTTGACAAAGTGTCACTGGTTCCCTATTTTATTCTTCTATGGAATTCACACTTTATAGTTTCACGATCCAATTCCTGTGTTGACATCTTGGCTCTTATCAGCAATTCCAAAAGATCATCACTCTCAGTCAAGTGAGCAACAACACGGGCATGAATAGCATCCAACTCGATTAGAGACTTCTCCAAGATCCCTTTTCTAAATTCAAGATTAAACAACTAGGCATCGGGTTGGTCATGATATTTTTTTGATAGAGCCAACTCTTTTTCCCAAACCTCTACAAATAGATTTAGGATACTCCTTAGTTTTGGGTATGTGATTTTGTAAAGATCAGGAAAATCTTTATATGTCTCTACCTCCTTTTCACTTTCCTTTTGTAGGACCAAATAATGATTATGCATTTTGACTGCATAATGAATACCTTTATTGCCCATGTTCATTACTCTTTTGAACCATTCTCATGTGGACTTGGTCCAATTCTTCATTCCTTCCATTTTATTGATTTTCTCCTTTGATATCAAGGCAGGCGCTAGTGATTCTACTGGAGCTTCTTCTTTGATTGTGGCCCACTTCTGTATGAAGGTATTCAATTCTTCCACTTGCGCTTTTAGCTCTTCCTTTGTGGATTGATCTTTGTCCATTTGTTGCAAAATTGTAGTAACATATTCCTAAAACTCATCAATATTTTAGGCTCTAGATGTGGGGCCTAGGTTGATAGTCGTTACATGATATTCCTTGGCCTCAAGGGTCCCTACATCTTTATATCCAATCGAGGCTGCTACTTGCAATATTCATGAGCCCAACGTGTCAGTCGTAATGTGAGATTTGAACTTAGATTTCTTCTTCTCTCGCGTCTTCACTTGGGCTCGAGCCAATATTTCCTCCAAGCATGCCTTTGGATCTAGGAGTACAGAAGTTTTACTCTTTAGTTATTGCTCCATCCAAGAGGGGATATTTTGTTCAAGAGATGTAGTGTTGAATTCATTACCCCCTTTCGGGCCTTTATCTTTTGAAAGCTCTTCCTCCTCATGTCCGAGAGCATCTTCAATGTTCTCTTCTTCCTTTTCTTGCTCCTCTTCTTGCATTATTTCTTTCTCTTTGTCCAGCTCAATGGATTATGCATTTGTTTCATCAGTATTTTATTCTCCTTAGTGTTGGAAGTGGATTCACTCTAAGAGGGGGGGTGAATTAAAGTGAAATAATTTTAACTTTTGACTTTGAAAGCACAATGAAACTTTTTACTAATTTTAACCCAATGTGGCAAATTTGTTTATGCAAGTGAACATTAACACTTTAGAACATATTGACATGAAACTTGACTAACATTTACAACTCATATTAAAAGAATCATATGAGATTGTTCAATTAATGTGTGAACAATCTTGTTTATGCTTTTGAAACAGAACTACAACTTTTCCCAATGCAGATTTAACTTGCTTTACATAAGACTTTTTAAAATCAGAATTGAACAATTTACTTTGTATTACAGACTTGAACAAATTGACATTAATCTTTTGAACAAAATTAAAGTATCAGAGCATTGACCAACTAAATGAGCACGTTAACATGAAACAAAATGAGAGACAAAATCACATCACATAACACAAAGATTTCCTGAGTGGAAAAACCCTCTTGGGGTATAAAAAACCACTCAAAACTGATCATTTTATTCATTCAAAAGAGCACCAACTTTGTCACAATGTGGAGCACCAACTTCGTTACAATGTAGAGCACCAACTACAATAACTTTTCTAAAGCACCAACTTCATAAAAAACTCAAGGTATTGCAACCTATTAGAATCTTATAACTGCAATGACTATCTACAGTTACAAAATTACAATAGGATACAAACTGATATTCAATAATGCCCACTTCAAAATAATCTTTGTAATACAACCAGAGATGAAAATAATATGAGCTCACTTTTCCTCTTTATAGAATGATATCACAATAAACAATACTCTGTTCAAACTAATTCATCTCATCACCCTATCAAGTGTTTTTGCAAAGATACATATATACAATGTTTGTAAAATGGTTATTCATCTTGTCAAAAACCTATATCCAATAACTGGATTTTATAAACCGGTAAACGATCTTGTTTGATCATGATACCCCTACGGATTTAAAGTATAACCAAGGATATATCAATGAATTTCCACTGAAAATGATAAAACCCTTGAGCAGACTCGGGTTAGTGAAAAACATGATTAGTTCTTTACAAATTTATGATCTTCAACTTAATCACAAAAACAGTTACCTTTGAAGCCAACACAAAACTTTCAAACTAAAAACAAAAATACTTGTCAAGGCAGCCAAACTTTTACCAGCTAATTGTGCAAACTTCTTATAACTTCCTCACTGAAACTCTTCCACCTTTTAGCTTGAAAACCAGCTATATACTGTGATCTCAGTTTTTCCATGGCGGCGCAGCTAGGGTTTAGGTTTGCAATGTGAAATGAAAAACATAACAATTCCTTTACCATCGAGTACTCAATGAAAAACAATAATCATTTGGAATCCACAAATCAAATTGTAATCATTTTGAGTTACATTAAACACTGACACCATAATGTTATAATCAAGTGCCAAATCACTTTCCACATGTATTGCCAAGGAAATCATCATTCTAACATTCGACTGTCCAGGTCACATATTGACTATATCATTGCCCATGTGAATTCAAAATACCATAATAACTGTCGCTGCCAACTCACATTCATGTGAGTTATCATTTTCCAATGTCGATTTAAATGAAATATGCCAACTATACATGCAAAAGAATGAGCCCAATAATAATGTGAATGTTGTCGGCCTTAAGTGCTTTATGAAAGCACTTTTAAAGCACTATATATATATATATATCAACCCGATAGCACATACTGTGCTAAGTGAATAATGTAAAGTGAAACCCGATAGCACTATAAAATATGTGAAGTAATCAAAGTGCTTGATAATGCTTAAGTGTTAGCATTATGAATAAGCATAAATACCATGTGTATATGAATAATCAATGTAACACTGAAATATGAGTATGTAAAGCATATAGTGTTGAGTCACAATGAAGTGTGAATTCATGCTATGTTCATGGTGCAAAACTGAAGCTCAATACTATCATGTATCTGTGAATAAATGTATTCACCAAATGTATAAAGACATTGAATTTGAATGTCAAAGACTAAACTAAATAAACAATATACCTTTGTAATCACTTTTAAGAGTTAACATTGCATCAAATAGACAACACCATGATCTTGTGATCAACATAAAAACCTTTCATCTTTAGAAGTTGATTATGAAATTAAGCCAATCTGAAACATATGAACTGGATGAAGACTTCATATATACCAACCACTGTGTCCTAGCTAGTGACACCAAGATAATGTGAAAGAGTCATGAAGATATGCAATGAAAAAACCAACTGAAGAGTGTATAGTAACCTCATATACCAATGATGCCAAATGAAATATCAAACTCAAGTGACAAAGAGAGCATTAATATGATGCCAATGTGCCATGTATCATAACCGTTGACACCAAAGAATTGTGACAACCACCAATAGAATGCCATGAAGACATAATCAAATGAATCTTGTCAATGATGCCATGATCAACCTGATACTAAGAAATTGAAATAATATACCTGTTGTGCAATAAAGAAGAGCCAACCTGTCCAAATGGAACCAACTATTCCATGATCAACCATATAAATGATATCACCTGTATATGCAAGACAATCTGCATATGAGGCTCAATATGATCAGTAACACAAATACATCAAATCTGAATGTAAGCAAAATGTTGTCCATTGAATCAATTGTACCAAGTGAAACCAACTGTATATGCCATGTAACCAATACCAATCACCAAGATACCAAGCCAACCAAGTGAAACCAACTGTGCATGCCATGTAACCAATACCAATCACCAAGATACCAAGCCAAGCTTGTGATCTCTGAAGCATGGTAGGCAACAACCATCAACCTAAACCTGTACTCTAAATACCAAAACACCATTTGTGTCTTTGTCATCAAGGACAATCTCTGAAGCATGGTAGGCAACAACCATCAACCTAAACCTATACTCTGAATACCAAAACACCATTTGTGTCTTTGTCATCAAGGACAAACAACTGAGGGATGAGAACAAGACTTGGAATGGCTCATCTTTCTTTTCATCCTCAACCTTCTCCTCTTTATCTGGTTCTTCTTATGGAGGAATCTCCTTATCTTGTTGGCCCTCATCTTGGCCATCCTTTAGGAGTTCACCATTCTTCTCCATATTGAATTTTGTATCAATTTCAATTTTTTCTTCCTCAGAGTGGTGCTCCTTTGGACTTTCCTTTTTTCATCATTTTCTTCATTTTGTTCATCCTCAGGGTCTTGATCTGAGGTCTCTATATCATAGTGGGTGTCAAACCCACTAATTTTTCCATCCTTGGGCATTTTTTTCCCTTCTTCCTCTGAATCCATTTCATCTAAATCAATCCTTAAGCCCTCCTCAACATGTTTGTGATAATCATCATGGTCTGAATCCTCAAGTTTTGTAGTAACATCCACTGTTTCTTTAAGTTGTTCCCCACTTAGCCTCTCCATCTCCTCATATATTTTCATGGTGGCTTCTATCTTGGGTGACTTAATATGAGGTGGAGGGATAGGCAATGATGTAGCAAGTTGATCCATAAGGAGTTTAGCTTGGGGAGTCAAGATAACTTCTAAAAATTGAGGTGGCATATTTTGAAAATAAGATATAAGAGTCTCAAGAAAGGAAATAGGCTCCATAAAGGTTGTGGGAATAGAGGGTGGCAAGGTAGAGAAAGTTAGTAATGGATGTGGGAGGAAGGAAGATGATAGAGGAGAAGTAGTCAAAGAAGAGGAATCAAGCACAACCACGGGCACAGTCAAAGTGGACAAATATGTCCACAACGGGTGGAGATGATACGGGTGGTGACGGGGGAGTGGAAGCAGATAACACAACAATAGCAGCTAATGGAGGTGTAGAGGCAGTATGTGGTGGAGAGTGTGGTTGCAAAACTTCTTCCTCTTGTGGTGATGACTCCTCTTCCTAGATGGCAAGCATATTGGGGACAAAGGTTCTCATTCTCTTGGGCTTCATGGGTGGTCTTTGCCCCTCAACAACCTTCCTGGTATAATTTATACGTGGGCTACCACTTTGATGCATCCTTTCTTTTCTTTGATCTAGTGATGGGTGGAGACTTAGGAGCCTCACCTAAAGAACCTGCACTGGTGCCACTATTGGTCTCACTCTCAATATCATCTTCTAATTATCTATATGTTAACTCCATGCCCTATTGTTGCAATTGGGCCACTTGATTATCCAACCAATTCTTAGTTCTTTTCTCTATTGGTCGAGTGACAATATCTAAATCTGTGACCTCCAACTCTATCCAATCGATCACCAACAATGGCACATTGGAAAGAGCATTGTATCTCTCATCGAGAACATTATCATCTTCAACCACCTGGTCAGGGAATGGGAACAAATTAATAGACTTCACAATTTTTTTGTCATTCTCATATAATACCTTCTTTTGACCTCGTGGTCGTCATCACAATTGGCCCAGAAATCTTCAATATGTGGCCTATGGGTGTATTTCCTACCAACCTGCTTCTTTAGTTTTCTAGAGGATCCAGACCTCCCCTCTCTGTGTGTAATTCTAGGTCATACTCTGCAAGCTCCTTTTCTAATTTTTTTTCACATGGGGCAGCAGGGCACAAATACACTCCCTAACCAAAGACAATGGTGTATGGAACCCCAGCATGGTACTTTTCATGCAACAAAGAATGGGCAGCTTACAGCTATCGGGTTAACTCTAACTGAATTATCCTACCAATAGGGTACTAGCAAGCGATACAGGAACCCTAAGAATCCTTTATCCCTTATATAAGTAAACTTGGGGAACTGAATGATTCAGTACCCAAAGTTCTTCACCAATGCTTTGGCGTTGTGAGACATTCTTCTATGGTAATCTTTTGACAAGGTCTAAATAATGTGCATTATAAAGGCATCATTGACCTATCTATAGTCTCTCTTGTAATTTATGTATTGCAGTTGAGGGTAGCAATCATAGTCAGGGTTCTTCCCCTTCTTGTTCCCAATTGACCAGCAAAATCCAATCCTTTGTATAGAAAAGTGACCGCCAGAAGATACACAACGTAGGAGGTCATATAAAACTCTTGGGTCTTCTTTACTGCAGCAAATTGATTGTGGAGGTTATCACTTATTATCTTTTCCTAGTGAAACTTGGCTTCACCTCAGAGGATTTCTTCCACAAAATACAATATCCATTCCTAAAAGATTGAGGAAGTGGGGAGCCCCATTACTTTGCTCAGTAGTGTCACGAGGTCATTGACCTCTTCCACAAAGTCGCTCCAGTAGAGCTTTTGAGGAACTTTATTGGCACTGCCCCTCTTATCAATCAACCATGTCTAATTTATGGTTCTTTTATAGCTGATGGGGTATTTTCCACACATTCAAGGCATATTCTTTCTCAATTTCCTCCATCTTGTCAAATAGCGGGATCTTGAATGTTCTCCCAATTGACATGGGAATCAAATCATCTAGCACTCTTCCATCCATAGTCACTATTCTTCTAGATTGTGGGTGGTAACATTCTCTACATGCAAAGATCAATTCTCGGTTGATTAAAACCAGAGGGGAACTGGCTGCCTTTGCAATCCTGCTTCTTTTTATCCTCCAAGCTTCCTCAGTCTTCAGACTAACCAAGACCCGTTGTCTGAATTTGTCTATGCTGACGTGAACTAGATCTATATCTATTACCTTTTCCCAATTTGAGGTAATCTTTGAGCTGCACTCAACCCCATGGAACTTGTACTCCATTTTAGCCTTTTCTTCCTTTCCTCTTGCAGCTTTTGTGATCTTCTTTCCCTTATCAGTTTTCTCAACTGGTTCCATAAATCCTACAAAAAAATGCATAGTAAATGCCTCGATAAATCAAAGGAATGAAACCCTAGTTAAATTAGGCTAAAATGTCATTAAATGCATCTATTTACCTTGAAAAGATCCTTACATTCATCAAATTTCATCATTTTATGCTCGTTGGTAAAGTTAGCAGTTTTGCGGGTTTGATGATGTGGGTCTCCGCCCTGCGGAAGCCGCCAATGATTTGGATGCACAAAATGGATTAGGGAGCATATCAACCCGCAAACAGAGTCCTGTAGGGGAATCTCCACGTTGACAAAACTCCAAGTTGTTTCGATGTGAATTCATTAGGTCACCTATGAAATGCAGATTGAAGTGTTAGGGATCAATTTTCTTGGTCAAAGTGCCCTCTTAGGTTCATGTGGAACCGATGGTGTGGGAGTCGCCACTCAGAAGGCTACTTGAGTTCTATCATTAACAATGGCCTTGGGGATACGGTGACTAGTAGACAACATTTTGCAGGGCTAAACCCACAATGACTTTTCACTTGGCCAATTCTAGTTAGGTTAAATTTATCATGCTAAGAATAGGATGGAGGATTATGTTTGATCACCCTTCTTGAAAATTTCATCACTTGATGGACTATGGAAGTTTGGTGTGTGGGTGTCGTGCATGCAAATTCCATCAGATGTTTTACATTTAGGAAACAACTATGGGCTTATGGAGATCCACAAGCGGAGCTTCGCATGATGAAACCCAAAAAATAATAAGGCTCTGATGACTATTCTTTGAGCAACCTTCAAAGTGATGTGGGAGCTTTCGAAGTGAGTACCGTGAAGTTTTAGTCAGTTGGGGAACAACCTAGGATGGGGGGCATCCCACAGGTGGCAACCTGCATGGAGGAACCCGCACCAACATTTAGCTTAGCATTCTCATTTTTCGTTCAAAGGGTCGATGTAATAGTGATTGAGTTGAAGCTTACGTCATCATTTAGGTGAATGCGGGGAATGTGAAGGCAGAATCCATTTAGTAGATTTCCATTAGGGTTTCATTGTTATTAGTGTCCTTAGTCATGTGGTTTCCCTCCACCGGTGCCTCGCAAAGGGAACTTTGCATGGGACAAAGACTTAGTGATTTTTTTAGGATTTTGAGTTTTAATTCTCGCAGAAAAAGTTGGGGCAGAAGTGGCCAGTGGGAAAGCTGTCATGTTTTCACTATTGTGTAGTGGCTTGGGTTGAATGGAGTTCTACCAATGGAGACCCACAACAAAGAACCCACAATGGCCTGAAGACTTAATCATTTTGAATGTTTTTTGACCGAGAAGCTTGCAATAAGTGCATGGGCGGGACCTGCCAGTTAGGAGGATGATGTGACTTCATCGTTGGACATAGCCCGGCCTAAGTGAACCTTCGCCTATAAAGTCCCACACGAAGGAGCCCGCGAGGGCTTAAATTCAATGTGTTGTTTCCCTTTAAAAAAAAACTTCAACAGTTAAAAGGGGATGGTATTCTAAGCGCGGGAACGAGGAGAGTGGGAGCCTTGAAGGCTCCTATTGCTTGTAACAACAGGTTTCCCCAAACAAAAATCCAAACTATCTTATCCTTTGGATATTTCAAAGTTTAGGGTTGCTGTCTTTTGATAAGCTAGGGTTTCAAGTGAAATTTCTAGGTTTTAACAACTCTTGCAACCTAGACCCTAAGCACACAATTCCTGGCCAATTTTGATAACATAGCAGTGAGAAAGATTGAAGTTCATACCTTGTATCACACGAGCGGGAAAAGCAACGAAAGCTTCAACCTTCAACTCCTTCCACGCGCGTAATAGTTTCTTAGCTCCTTAACTTTCAAATAATCAGGTGAAAATGATAGGTCGTTGGCCTCTATTTATAGGCCCAACCACCATTAATACAAGAATTTATTGTAGATGTTTTGAAATATGCGTGATAGGTACGAGTTCAAAACACAAGGAGCGGAAGCCATGGGTCAAAAGTCTATGTAGAAAAGCGATTGGTAGAAGCAGTGAGCAAGAAGTCCACTGCGGAAAGATGGAGGGCACATGCCATAAGAAATGATGTAGTGAAGACGAAAATCCGTAAGTGAAAACCTGCAGCAGGATTCCCACCGTTAGAAGAAGATGGCATGGCTTCTGCATGGCGAAAACCCACACAAATTTTCCTACAAATGCTCAAGACTTCCCAAAACTTTGGAAAATGGTGAGACATGTTAATATTTTGTAACTTTCAAGGCACTTGATCAACTTTGGTCCAAAATAGGGGCACAAAAGCAAGGTGAACATGAACCAAATCAGTGAGGGAAAAATAAAAAGAGGGGTCCCTGATCCAAGCGAGGCATGTGTGCAAAAGGTACAACAATGTATATTGTAAAAATATGAAGCACTAATGCTTGGCTCGAACATTACTCACAAACATGGAATAAAATGAATCAAAGTTCTAGGATATTTAGAGCTAATAACATTATAGATTTTTTTAAAAGTATATATGAAAGGATGATACTATAAAAATATATAGGAACAATATTAGGGACACAATTAGGAACACAATTAAATTGTTTGATTCATTTGCATTGAATAGGTTGATAGGTTAAGAAATGAAACAACAAAAGCCATATCTATTGAGGACTTCAAATTTGATCTTTTTTTTTTAAGTAAAAGGCGGGGGCATGTAGATATATTAGTAATAATAAAAATTTACAATAGGTAATAGTTTATATGATCCTAGAAACACCTTTACAATGAAGAGCTATTTGCCAACCCCAAGTTTGCTACTGAAAATGAGCTGATTATACAAAATATTTAGAAATCCACAACAAAACTTATTTTTTCAGCCTGAAACTAAGATAGATTTGGGCATGAAGAAATTGAACTAAGCACCCTTGCATGGTCCCTAGACTAAATTCTCCCTTGGGTCTTCCTGCGCTATTAAGATCATGTCTAGGATAAGACCCTGCACCCTTCTTGCTCAAGCCAAATCTGATTTGAATTTTTTGAATTTGTTGCTCCAGAAATTGGTGCTCCGAAAATTGTTGCTCTAGAACTTTAGCCTCGACAATCTCATTCTTATTACCCTTAACATACTCATTATCAAAATAATAAGCCTATATCTTAGGGATCCATTTTTGTTGCCGCTTTTTAAGGGATTATTGCTCTTATACCATTGAGATATCTCTAGCCAAATTTGAACTATGTTTTCTAAATCTTTGCTCTGGAACTTGGCGCTTTGAAAACTTTTGCTTCGAAATTTCATCAAAAACTTTTCTTGTAATCTTTTCAGCTGCTGCTTTTCTTTTATTTTTTATATTTTTAATATATATGGAGAGACTGTCCAAAAGGGTGAGAAAACAATGCCACAATTGATGCCACCCATCACGCAGAATCTTTGTTTTTTCCACCTTCATCTTTCACACATGGCCGAAGTCATGGCTTCCTTAATAGCTATTGCAACAAATTTTGGGTATGCTTGCAATTCTATGTCATTATACATGAAAATTTCTTTCCCATCACAACCCATATTCACCAATTTATCTGCCATGTCATTCCCCTCTCTATAAGTATGTGAGATGATAAAAGTTTGAAATTTGTCCAACAAAAACCAGATTTTTTGTAAAATATATTTCAAGCACCAACTATGCACTTTTCCCTCCTTGCAGGCATTAATTATTATTAAGGAATCCCCCTCTATGTGAACTTGTGCAATACCCAATTTGAGGGCAATTTCCAATCCTATTGGGGTTGTTTGAGCCTCAACCACATTATGCATGCCCACTGGAAGTGAAAATGAACTAGCCACTATTACTGATCCCAAAGAGTCTCAAATACAAATTCCTGCCCCTGAGATGCTCGGATTTCCTCTCGAAGCACCATCAAAGTTAAGCTTGAAAAAATTAGAACACGAGGGTTTCCATTTGATTTCTTTTCTATTCACCTTCACTCTACTATTTTGATGTAAACTTCCTACAAATGGAAAAATTATGTTCTTCCAACTCTTCAAAACTGATTCATCCCAACTTGTGAAAAAGGAGGATGTGTTCTTATGTTCCAAAACATAAGCATTAACCACTTTTGAAACTGCTTTCTCAATCTTGACTTTAACAACCTCAATTGAAGAACTTGATTTCCTGAAAACGTGTAAATTGTGTTCCCACCATATATTCCATATTACTACTGGTGGAATAACTTTCAATATAAAAGCAAAAAAAGAGGTTTTATACAATAATGGCCAACTCTGGAAGATGTTTCAAATAGAATTTGGCAAAGGGTTGTGTAAGTTCAACTTGTTCTTTACGAATAGCCAACAATCCTACGCAAAGCTACATTGAACAAACAAATGGTCTACATTCTCCAGCTCTTCCTCAAATAAAGGAAACTTGAAAGGAACAAAAATTCTCAATTCGTTTAAGCGATCACTCATTAAAATTATCTTTCATAAAGCTAACCATGCAAAACTCCCAGCTTTTGGGAGAATCTTGTTATTCTAGCAAAATGAATAAGCCCTCTGTGAGACCAACTGATCCCTACACTGGATTAGAGCTTGATATCCTTGCTTCATAGAGTAGAAGCCCTCTTTCAAAGGAGCCCACAAAATATTATCAGGCTTCCCCAAGATGAACACAATTCTACTTTTTAGACAATCTTGAAGCAACAAAAATTGATTGGTAGAAAGGGATGAATTAGAATGGTTTTTCCAGATTACTTTACCTATTAGGCCTTCTGTTGAATGTACGTAATCTAGAAAGTTTTCACCCCATTCTCTTGACAATACAACCCTTACCTATTGTAATTCCTGAATGTTCTTCAAAGGAGGCTTACCATTCCACGAGTCCTCCCAAAACTTCACGCTTTTCCCATCATGAATTTCCCATGTAATGAATGAAGTAATAATCGACCTACATGATGTCAAGAAATTCCACATGGCCGATCCTAAAGGTGGGTTTGAAATAGTAAGAATCCTCAAGGGGTTTGGAGTGTCAAGATACTTAGCCTGTATTAGCTTGCACCACTTCATTTTGGTCTTTGTGTACATTTTCCAAACTAACTTGGCCCCAGATGCCTTGTTCCTAATTGAGATATTTTGAATACCTGCTCCTCCTTGATATTTTTCCAATGCCATGTTTTCCAACGATATTAGACCTGCACTTTTTTGCAATCATTCATATTACCCTTCCATAGAAAATTTATGGTAATGCTCTCAATTTCAAGGATGACCGACTTTGGAGCCTTGAGAACTACCAAAAAATAGTTAGGGATTGCAAATAATACTGATTTTATTAAAATAATTTTGCTTGATAATGATAACCATCATACCTTCCACATTAGAATCCTTTCCTTTAATCTTTCTATTACTTTAACCCAGTAAGCAGCTTTATTTGGGCCTTTGAAAAAAGGGATACGTAGGTACGCACATGGCAACTCTACTTGCCTAAACCCTAGTATTTTAATTATCTTATTTTTTATAGCCTCTTTTGTATTGAAAACATAAATTTGGACTTAGAGGCATTAACTTTCTGACCTGATGCTAAGCAATACCTGTCAAGCACTTGTTTGATTTGAATGGCCTCATTCACAGTTGATCTACTAAAATAGATGGTATCATCAGCAAACAGAGAATGAGTTATTGAAATTTTTGTGTTTGAAATAGTAATGCCTCTCCAAAGTCCCAGGCTCTATTTATAGGTAATTAATCTACTTAGCGCCTCAGCCATTATAATGAATAGGAAGGGGGATAATGGATCCCCTTGCCTCACTCCTTGTGATGCTACAAAGAAGGTCATAGGTGAACCATTGAGGATGATTGAAATTTTTGCTCCTAACAAACAAGATCTAATCCATCTACTCCATTTTCCTTTGAAACTGAATTTCTCAAGAAGTTTGTTAAGGAAATCCCAATCTACTTGATCATAAGCCTTCATCATCTCTAGCTTAACAATGAAAGAAGGTAAATGATCAGAATAAATTGAGTGAAGGGTCTCATGTGCAAGTAGCGCTCCTTTAGATGTTTCGCGACCTGGGACAAAGCCTCCCTGCTCCTGAGAGATAATCTTTGGAATAAGAGGTTGCAATCTGAGGTATATGGCCTTGGTAAAGATCTTATAGACAGTGTTGCATAGTGATATGGGCCTGAAATCTGCAAGGTTTTGGGGTTTTTTTACTTTTGGAATGATTGCAATATTTGTCACATTGAACTTCATGAGCATGGAACCCATTCTTCTTGATTCTTCTAGAGCCCACAATAGGCCATAGCACAAAAATTCCTAGCCTTTCTGAAAAGATATTGTTGTAAATCCATCCGGACTAGGCACCTTATTTGGAGGCAATGAAAAAACAACACCTTTAACTTCATCCAAGGTAAAAGGTTTGAGTAGGGCATCATTATACTCATCTCAAATTAGAGAGAGAATAACCTCCAAAATCTCAACTTCATCTTTCCTGTGCGGATCATCTTTCCCTTACGAGGGTATTAAAAGTTCATAAAAGAATCTCTCAGCTTCTATCTTAATATCTTCTTTTGACGTTAGCCAGATGCCTGAAGCCATCTCTTGAATTGAAAATATTGTTGAAGTAGCTTTTTTTATTTTCATAGAAGCATGAAAATACTTTGTATTTTTGTCACCCTCTTTAATCCATAGTTCTCAAGATTTCTGGTGCCAATATATTTCTTCCCTAGCACATAACTCTTCCCAATCCCTTTGCAATTGTTTTTGCTTTTCAAATAGATTGTCATCTAATCAATTTTGAATAATCTACTAGTGGATCACAGTTAGCTCTTTGAAGATGTCCTCTTTTTGCTAGAAAACATTTTTGAACACCTGTTCATTCCATACTTTTATTTGTTGTTTAACATGTTTTAATTTTTGATAAAACTGATACATTTTCGAACCTTGTTCAAACGAAGCATTTATCCACCATTGACACAACAAGGGCAAGAACCATGGGTGCCTAAACCACATGCTTTCAATTTTTAAGGATGATTTTCCTTTGGAAAGGGAGACATTTGATATATGCAAAGAGATCGCGTAATGATCAAAGCCAACAAGAGGTAGGATTTCAGATTCCAAGTCATGCTACCCTAAAAACCAATTTGGAGATACCAAAAACCTATCTAATCTTTCAGCAATTTGTAAGAAACCTTTTCTATGGTTCATCCAAGTGTACTTCTCCTTGAAAGGTGCAATGTCTTTCAAAGCATTGGTGAGAATGAAAGAATTGAAATCTTCAATCACTCTCAATTGCAGACTAATACCTCCAACTTTTTTCCTGCAGTGAGACAATAGTATTAAAATCTCCTCCCAAAACAACTTTAGCATCACCCAGGTTGTTTAAAAAACGAGTTATTTCATCCCACAACTCTTTCTTGTCAAATGATGAATTAGACCCATAAATATTAAACAACCAATATTTCAAGCTAAATTTAGAAACCTCAAGCAACTGCCAATTAGACTCATTCCTTGTTGAAATAGCATTTACTACTTTAGGGTTCCACAAGGAAATCAACCCACCAGAGGCCCCTTGGGCCGAAGAGTGGGTTGATTTCCACCTTGTCCATTTTTTTAGGGAGGTTTCATAAGATTGTATTGAGAGTTTAGACTCCTAAAGTAAAACAATATCTGCTCCACAAGCATCAATTTGATGCTTGATACGAGCTCTCTTGTCAGGGGCATTTATGCTCCTGACATTCCATGAGACGACCTTCATTGTGTTCAAGGAGAGCAGCAATGAATGTTAGGGGCATGTTATTTCAACAAGGAATGAGTCTAATTTGATCTAAATTAAATGTCTTCTAAATGCCAAATTAGTATTAAGGTTTTAACAAGACCCATTATACTTTATAATGTCCATAGATATTAGGAATTCGATAAAAATAATAGATTTATATGTTCCTAAACTATATGGATGAGTTTGAAAACCAATTAATTTACTGGGAATCTATGGTAGAGTTTAAGGATGAAAAATAAATGCTTCTAGGGAATAAAGTAGTACAACTAAAGACTAATAAGATCCCATAAGGGTTGGTTAATCTGAAAAGAATGTTTTACAAGGAAGACCACTATAAAAATAGAGATCACCCAATTGATGAAAGAAATAAAGAAGGTGTAAACTTGGGTAGAAATATTGAAACTAAAATTACCTACATTAAAAAAAATTAAAACCAATAGAGAAGAGGATACTAATCACACCATTAAATACATTCAAAAAATGTTTTTCTTGGTCATATGGTGAGTTGAATGTATATAGGGAGGGCCTCTTTTAATACATAATTCCACTTCATCTTGATGACAAGATAGTTCAACAAAAATAGAGAATTATGAATCCCACCCTTGCCCCCAAATGTAAAAAGGAGTTGATGAAATTAAAAGAGGGAGTGTTATTATGAAGAATAGATAAATAATGCTATGCATATTTTATGAATTTGAATGTCAAATCCCTAAAACACAACTATCCTCTTCCTAGCATGGATCACTTGTTGAAAAAGGTGATTGGTTATGAGTTAATGTCAATGATGGATGACTTCTCAAGGTACAACCAACTTGTGGTCAAGGAATTTTACACAACATAAGGTACATTTTATAAATCCTTGGGGAACATATGTATATGTGAGAATTAAATTTAAATTCAAGAATAGAAAGCTAACATTTCAAAGAGTCGTGGATGTTGCATTTTCAAGTAAAATAGATGAGCTAATGGTTATATTTTAGGATGACCTAAAAACTTATTCACGTGATAGAAATGAGCACTACAAGCATCTAGAATATATATTTCAAAGATTGCTTGAATATGAGGTGTCTTTGAATATAAAAAAAGTGTGTCTTTGGTGTAGAATAAAGAAAAGTACTAGGACATATTATGTCAAAATATAGAATTTGTCATGCCCTAAATTTTTCACAACTTGCTTGAATATGGAGTGTCTTTGAATATAAAAAACTCTGTCTTTGGTGTAGAATAAAGAAAATTACTAGGACATATTATGTCAAAATATAGAATTTGTCATGCCCTAAATTTTTCACAACTCAAACCCCCAAATTTTTTGTTAGACTTAACAAATCAACCAAGGCATAACAAGAAAACAAGCCCTTCACACCTGTTATGGCATCAAGTTAATGATTCCCTCATAAGCATTTTGCATAGTGAACAAGAGTGGAATGGTGAGAAACTTTTTTATGGTTAAATCTAATATTATATCTAAGGAAAACTATTTACTCTAAAAGGAAGAAACATTAAAGGAGAGAAATATGTTCATGAAGTTATTTTATGTTCTAACATGGAGTACAAGTAGTGCTCTATCGTTGAGACTAAAGGAACAAAGTAATTAAATAACCATAAATGTATAACTCATGTTAATTAAAAAAAAAAAAACAATTAATTACTATCCAAATTTATCTTTTTTTACATATAAAAATTCTTTGAAATTAAAACATCTAAGTAATGTTAAATCTAAATATGTCTAATTATTTAGTTTTTTTATGTACAATATTTAGTTTCATAACCCAAAAAGATAATATTAACATAGTGATCCTAATATCTCATACTTCATCTTATATATTTGACTATAACATTACTTGTTAAATTAAAAATTTGTACCAATTCTAAGGTTTAATTTGAACAATTTATTCTTGTTTCAATTGTTGATAACTTTTTTTATTAAATCATCAAAACATGTTTAAACATATTAAATAGTCTAATTTAGAGTTTAAAATGTGTTTAGTCTCTTGATAATTTAAAAATAAATAAAATAGGTCATTAAACTCCTATCTTGATCTCGTGACTACAACATTACTTTGTAGTTTCGAGTTGAACATTAAAACTCAATCTTTATGTATGAGTTATAAAGTATATTAAGTATTCCTAAGTTAACTTTTAAGAAGGAGAGATGCATTAATAAATTAAAGAAAACAAACAAAAGTATGGAAATAGTATATCTAAACACTAATTAACTAAGTATATAATAAATAACTAAAAACTAATTTCAAACTAACTTGTGATACCTTAAATATGAGTCTCTTCAACTATTTTACATTTGCTCTTTGAAGATTGTTTTTTAGATGTAATGTTATTTTTTTATTTCCTCCATTTGATTGGTTGTTTACAAGTGAAAACATTTTGTAAAATTCATGTTGCAGGTTATTTTATTGCAGATTGAAGGGAAATAACAAAGTTTGAGAGTTTGAGAGTGGATCATTATTTTCCTCAATCTCTCCATAATTTGTTACACACACACATGTATGTATATATGTATGTGTGTATATATATAACAGATTATAAAAATCATAAAACTATTGCTAACAATAGTGTTAATTAATACCAAAGTTCATTTTGAAAAGGATTTTTGAGGTTTTCAACATATAAAAAAAGTATTAAATATTTTTAAACTTTTAAATGTTTGTAATTATTTGTGGTGTGTGTGTGTGTGTGTGTTAGGGCGGGGGGGGGGTTGAATCCCCCTTGAGCCCCATGGGGCTATGACCCTTTTGGGGTTGCACCCCTTGCCCCATGGGCAACCTCATAGGCTAACCCATGGTTAGCCAGAGGTCAAACCTATTATATGTTTTTAAATTCTTATTTTATTTAACTTTTAACTTTTATTTAAATAAAAATTAACATTTGTTATTTTTATTTTTAATAACTACTTTAATAAATTTGTATATGTATAGTAATTTTAAGTTTATAGTATTATTTATAATGAAATATAAATATAAACACACACATATATTCATGTATATCATATGCACATGTATATATTATATAAAGATAAAAATTATTTATATATATATACCATAATGTATATATCTATATATAATTTTTATTTTATTACACAAATGTATTCTCTATGTACTTGATTAACAATATTTTTATTTTATTTAATGTTATCTAATGTTTTTAAGATTTCCTTTAAACAATTAGTAGAAGAAATTTCTTTTTCTTTTACTAATTAAAACTAATTTTAAAACTATGCTTGCATGCGAACTAATTTGATATAAATTCCCTTTCCCTAAATTTCATAAACTCACCTATTAAAAATAGATAAATATCTTTAATACTTTCCAAATGGTTATTTCTCCTCTAATTTTTTTTTAAAGAATAAATAGGGTCCCCATGCAATCCTTATTCAATCCTAATAGTTTATCTTGCATTTTGAAAGAATTAAACAATGATGTGTTTTTTATACACATATGATAACATAATTGTTTCAGCTAACTTATTTCCTTCACTAATTATTTTCTATATACAATTCTTCCTACTTTCATTCAAATGCATTATAATGGAGTATCCTTGTGTATATTTTCTATGTAAGAGGGTAATAATAAGTATCAAACAACTAACTAATTATAACACCCTCATTTTCACAGCATCACCTTATTCACAATATATTTCATGGACATTTGATTCTTTTCAAATTTCATCTTATTTTTTTCTTTTAAATCCTCCAAGATAACAACTGACCTGAAATCTTCTAGTGCCTATTTCAACAATAAAAGTATAACATAATCAAATATAAATTGAAACTCTAGACACAAGTTTTCCATGGGTTTTTAAGTCTTTTGCAATTTCTACAAGACCAATATGTTTTCTTTCTTGAATTTCGTAGTTGAAAACCCAAGATAATCCTCATCATTTACATATGTACCTGAAAATAAAGATCAACAAGGGAAAATAAAATTGGCTAATGGGCTCTCCACCCAACCATAGGGTTGTAAATTCAACCCAACCTCGAGCTAGGGTCACACAACTCTTCCCATGCACACACAACCACTTTTCACATGGATTCCTCAACAAATTTACACCCTATAACATTCACAATAATATAACTTGCACATTACAACAATTTTTATTCACATATTTTTATTTCTTCACCTTAAACAAATAAATGATTATTTATGTAAAAAGGCTAAACAAGGTGAGAACTCATAACCAAGACAACCTCAACACACAATTTAAAATAAATTTCATAAAGGATTCAATATTGAATTTCACATAGATTTCACAAACAAATATCAACATTCCAAACATTTACTTACAGATCAAACAAAGATCTAACAAAAATGGTAGACCTTACCATGAGATTTTCTATTTGAATTATGGAAGACTCTCTCCAAGCCCTCTCTTCTATTTTTCTTCCTCTATCCTTCTTCTCTTTCTTCACCTATAATTTTCCTCTACTAAAAGAAAAACTTAAAGATACTTGTTGGTTTGTTTTTGTGCTATAAGCTCCAACTAAATCCTAAACTAACCTAAATGAATAGCCAATTCTTATGATCAATTATTTTAGGGGTTGGCCAACGAATAGGAGAAGGATTTCAAAAAAATTTCCTTTGCACTTTAGGCTATGAAGAACCTAGGAGGGTGGTCTTATGCAATATCAACTAAGATTTCACACAATCGATACTAGATATTTCCCTAAAACAAATATATACTCTCTTCTTTATGACCAGGATTTTGAAAATAAATAATAGAAAGGGCTAAATTCTTGGATTTTAATGCATCTGTGTGTCTAAGAGCATGCAAACAATGTTATAAAATAAATATTGCTTGAAGGAAATTTTGGTTTTAAATTTGATGATCATGAAGAACATAACCATAACTTTTGAACAAATTGGCACCTTATACCTAGGCCACAGAGTCAAGGGAAATGCAATTGAAAACTTGCACAACAATATTCATTCTAACTTTAAATCTGAGTGATAATTTCTTACACTAACTTAAGCAAAGGGCAAGTCAGGAAACCAATCAACAACAAAATACAACTAAAGTGTGAGGGTTTAGGAAGGCTCAAGGGTTTAAGGAAAAGACAAAGGTTTTAGGTGCCTTCAACAATTAAATTTTGTGCCTTAGATCGCACAATTGAGGAATTTTAAAATTCCAAAAAATTAGAAAATCTACATAACCATCAAATTTTATAAGTACCACCAGTATGAAAGGTTGGAAATGTACTTACTTTAGTAATGCTTCAAGAAAGGTATCACAAATATCAATCTTTACATCAAAATAGAAGGTGAAAAATTCTAATTGTTGTTGTATATGTTGATGATATAATCTTTGGTGAAAATGATGAAATGCATAAGAAGTTTGCAAAAGAAATGTAGAAGGAATTTGAAATGTCTATGATAGGTGAGTTATCATTCTTTCTTGGAATCCAAATTGCACAATCAGATGATGGTATTTTAATCTCTCAAGAAAAGTATGTCAAGGAAATGTTGAAGAAGTTTGGTATGGAAGATTTCAAACTAGTGATTACTCCTATGGTAACAAGTTGTCATTTGAGTAAAGATGATGATTCACCTCAAGCTGATCAGAATTTGTATAGGTCTATTATTGGGGGCCTACTGTACTTAACAACATCAAGGCTTGACATTATGCAAGTTATTTACTTGGTTGCAAGGTTTCAAGCTAATCCAAGAGAAACTCGTGTGAAGGTGGTCAAGATAATTTTTAGATATTTGAAGAGCACTTATTCTTATGGACTATGGTATAAAAAATGTGATGATTTTTCCTTGAGTCTATATAGTAATGTTGATTGGGTTGGTAGTGTTGATGATAGAAGAAGAACCAATGGTGGAGCTTTTTTAGGGGGGAAAGATTAATCTCATGGTTTAGCAAGAAGCAAGATTCAATGTCCTTATCAACAACAAAAGTAGAGTATATACCTATAGAATCCTGCCACACTCAAGTATTGTGGATGAAATAAGAATTGAAGGATATCAAAGTAATGTATGATGAGCTCATTCCTATTTTATGTGACAATACAAGTGCCATCAGTATTTCAAAGAATCCAACAATGCATTCTAGAACCAATTATATATCTATCAGGTATCACTTCTTAAGGGAGGTCACAAATCAAGAAGTAAGATTGGAATATGTACCTACAAAGGAACGAGTTGCATACATCTTTAAAAAGGCACTGTCTAAGGACACATTTGAATATCTTAGACATAAGTTAGGGGTTGTTGCCCCTCCTAACTAGATGCATAAATGGTGCATTTGTCTAGGGGGAGAAATTCAAGACATATTTTTATCCCTAGATTGATGAGGTATACCTCTTAGGGGGAGCAGGTAGAAAGAATCTAAGAAGGATGATAAGGTTTGTGCAGACAGTGTGAGCTTGTATGTTGTTGCAGACACGAAGGAAGACCACTGGCCCTTTTCCCTTGATGTCAAAGGGGGATAAATTGCATATTAGGTTAGTGTTGCCATCAATTCCAAAGGGGGAGATTGTTGCATGTGTTATTGATGTCAAAAAAGTGGTTGTATGGAAGGTTGTGGAAGGTTGCATATGATGCAATCAGTGTGATGATCAAAGTGTTGTGAAGTGTTGGACATGATTATTTTCATGAGCATGTTGTACATGGTTGTACTACATCTATTGTTGCTCATGAATAGGTGAAAGTTGATATGAAGAAGTTGTGGTTTCTTCATGTTGATGAAGAGTGTTGTAATTATTGTCTATGGTGTTGTGAATATTATCTTCATTATCCCTTGATGTAAAGCATTGTATAAGATATGAAAGAAAGTATGAAAGGTTTTCATGCAGTCAATGGCTCAAAAATTTGTACTGAAGAAGATCAAAGAATGCTTTGCATTCCTCCACTTTTGAAGATATGACCTTGAAATTTAGAAGTTAGATAGAGGCATGTGTGTGGTATGTATTTTCCTGGTTTCAAAATATATAAGTTATCGCATAAGTTTCTAAAGTTAGTATAGTGAAGACTTTGTTGTTGCAACCAAGAAGGATCTAGGGAATGCTCCACATCTCTCCACATTTGAATAAATGGTCTTTCAGTTTGGAGGATAAGTTAAAATTATCTATATGTTCTCTCATTTCAAGTTGCATGTGTTGAGGTGTACCACTAGTATGGTTTTTAATGTTCTATCTCAAAATTGTGCTCTTTGGGTGTGCAAGAGATGTTGGGTTCAGTGTTTGTTTGATTGCACTAGCATAATGTAGTGTGAGGTTGTAAAAGGAGTGTATGATTATTTTTGAATATCACATATAATGTTTTTAAAGTAATTTGTATAAGGTTATCTGGTCTCTCTGATATCGCTTGTAGTTTGGAGTTAATGCATGGAAGGGTAAGTGTTTGTTAGGCCGACTTATTATTTTTTGATGTTTGTGCCAAATATTTGATGTGTGTGCTAAGGTAAAATAGGTCTAGATTATCTCCTATTTTGGACCGCATTTATTCCCTCTTATCGTAGATTTTTTTAATTCAACTTATTACGGTCATTGCATGTTTTTTATTTGTACATTTTATCTTGGCTGATAAGAAGAAATTTTTTGAAGCTTGTAGAGGATATAAATGGAAGATCAATTTTTTTGCAAAAATTATGCATGCATGTGAGTATGCGAAGAAGTATATGAAGTGTGTTGAAGGAAGTGAGCCAAAGGAAACAATATATGTGTGAGTGAGGTGTATGTTGAAGGCAGTGAGTCGAAGGAAACAATATATGTGTGAGTGAGGAAGTGTGTTGAAGGAAAAAAAGGCTATTGACCAGAGGTGTTGTGGTGGTAATTGATCAAAATTTCTTGTCAAAGTATGGTGTACTAAGGTTGTAGCCTCCTTCTATGAGTGTTGTAATTTGTAGGGAGTTGTTGACTTCCTTTGGTTGAAGCCATAAAACTATGTTTTAGGGAGTTGTAGCTTCCTTTGGGTTGTAACCCATAAAACCTATTGTAAATCTTGTTTTATTTGTGAGGCTAAATTTGGATAATAGCTCCAAGCAGCTTACTCATCGTTGTTTTTCCCTTATAGGGTTTTCTTGTAAATTTGGTGTTATGGTTGTTTTCTTGTGCCTTTGAATTTTATTTGATGATTTGCCTATTTAAGGTAGTAAGAAGTTTTGATTTATAAAGTTGAATTGGATTAATTGTGATATTTACTGATTCACCCCCCCTCTTAGTATATCGGTGTGTTCTAACATACTACACCTATAAATTAGTTTTATATGAGGAATTTCATGATTATATACTTTCTAATATTATACCAATTTGATACTAAGTTTTTTTTATTATTTGGATTTATAAATCCTCTCATTGTGTTTAATGACAATCACATTATTGATTTGATGGCACTTATAGGGTTCATATTTCAAAAATATTTTTCATAGTTTTACATGATAGATATTCTTTCTATTATGACTATATATAATACTTTTAACTCCACTTATCTTACATATTCGTGTGATTCTTAAAGTTTGTAGTGGTACTAGGGGAAATTTTTTAATGTTGCCTTTTTTTAATCCATTAACCTTTTACCTTCACATGTCATTCATTGCTATATTTTTTGCACCCTAGGTGGCCTTATTCCTTGAATATTCCATGAGTATTAACACTTTCTCTTACTATATATATCTCCCCATTATTTTTTTGTATGCATTTGTATTGACACGTTTACATATAACATGACATTATTCTCCATGCATGTATAGTTTATCACTATGTATTATTACCTATGCTGCCTCATCACTCAGGGTGGATTTGGAGTCATTTCATACTCTTTATTTTCTATGCTTACATTATTGTCTTCTATTTATCACTTGATATATATTATTTTCTCATTATATAATGTTATCCTTGACAATTATTAAATGATTATTCTACCTAACATGGTATTCTTATTAGTTATTACATACTATTTACAATTTACATGATGTTATACATTTATCTTACCTCCATTTCCTTGCATCTTTTATATGTGAACAATATATTATCACTAATGTTATTTCCTTTAAATATGATCATACTAATGCATTTACAGTAGTTATGATCATTTTTTAGTACTACAAAAAGCTTCATCACTACTTCTAGATGGAGTATATTTTTACATAGTTGGAGCCCTTTATCGTGATATCTATAAATTTAGATGTTTTTGCATGGTTAGAGTCTTTTGGCACCTTCTATGCTTTGTGAGAGTCCTTTCACACTTTTCTCTTAGTTATAGCATTTTTTATATTTTCTACTTAGTTAGATCCCTTTACACTTGGTTTGAGCAATATTAATTTTTGCTTAGTTATAATTCCTCACTTCACTTCTTTTAATTTTGTGTGAATAATTTAATAGCTGTGATTATGCTTATTTTTACATTATTGATAGATGATACTAATTAGAACCTTTTATTTTGTGATTGTAGGATCTTGAGATGGAGCACTCATTGTGCAGAGAGTACACATGATCAATATCCATATTCA